>BSBK01004097.1:2720000-2982500 GCA_027943335.1 Chamaecyparis obtusa
GTAAAATATAATGCAACCTAAGACCTAGGACCTAGTCACTGATCAAGTGTCGGTCGATTTCATCATTGAATTTTTAGGTAACCGAATAAATCAATACAATGCCCACTAGTTATGAAACCATAGACATATGAATATCGATTTGTATGTGCAGGAATCAATACAACACCCACTGATTAGGAAACCATGGATATATGAATATTGATTTTGTTTTTGGAATGTCGGATTAGATATAAGCACCAAGGCATAAGCATTAGGATGAATTGAATATCATGTCCATTTTGATATAACAATTTGTATAAGCATCATAACATCAACATCATGATGACCTGAATACGCCTTGCATTACAATACATCAAGCAGTCAAGAGATCATTCTAAATCCAATGAGAATTACCCATAGTGACCCTTTATCATTCACATCCTTAGGTAAGATCGCATTTCACAATAGGAGAAAGAATTCACTCAAAAAAAGACAATAGTTAGATCAAACGTCCTTGAATTTTATGGGTATTAATGGTTGAGGTACACATGGCCATCCAATTCAAGATAGAGGCTCTTATAGTCAGACACCATTTCAATCCAGAATTTCCAAAGTTGTTAGATTTTCACATACAAATAGAAAATAAAGAAAAGATTATGCCCCCAGTCATCACTCTCTAAATCCTGGAAATGACATCATCGAAGAGCTCAAAGGACACAATATGCAAAAATTTCAATGTGAATCAGTAAGCATACAAGGAGAGAAAAGCCTGTAAAGCACAGATTGTTTTCAGTTTGTGTTTAATGTTTGATTGCGTTGTTGTAGATGTAAAATCATTTCTGGAGATGAGACTAACTGACTAACTCGGATGAAGCTTCAAAGGACTTTGACCGGATATGACTTGTATAAGGTATAGTGGAGACCATAGGATATGACATTGATTGCCCCCAAGTGTTAAGCATTGATAGGATACAGACACTTGAGTTGACTAGTGTACAGAGTGACTTATTGAAAATAGAAGTGCAGAAACAAACTGGGAAATATGTACAAACTAAAGCAAGACTGAAAGCTGGGAAAGACCAAGATTGCACTGATAGATGGAGCATTTCAAGACAAGTGGCACCCGTTTGCTAGGTTTTCACCATCTTGGCAGAGATTCTATTTTTGCTACCAAGGCGCCTGTTTCCAGGTTTTCACCAAGGCACTTTTTCTTTTTCTTCTTTTTTTGTATTTTTCCTTTTTCCAATTTTTTTTTGTACTTTTGATATTTTTTACTTTTTTTGTGAATCATCAAGGCACCCATTGCTAGGTTTTCACCAATATGTTCATTTTTTTCAGGACTTTTTCCAATTTTTAAGATTTTTTTCAGGATATTTTACCATAGACTGAATGCCTTAGGCATAGAATTTCTTCAGATGGAGAACATTGATTGGTTCTCGGAGCTATTCTCCTTCAGTCGTTGAGAGTTGATAGGCACCAAAGCCAAAAGTAGCAGTGATTAAAAAGGGACCCAACCAGTTGGGTTCAAACTTGCCCTTGCACTCTCTATGTGATTGAATTTTAGGATTCTCTCTCAAGACTAGATCACCAACCTGAAATTCTCCGTGTCTGACTTTCTTGTTGTAACCTCTAGACATTCTCTTCTGATATACTCTAAGATGATCATACACTGCTTGTCTGCGCTCATCTAGTAGTTCAAGTTCTTGCAACCTAGACACTCTATAGTCATCATCAGTTACTAGACCATGCATTCTGATTCTTAGTGATGGGATTTCAACCTCAATAGGTAGTACCGCTTCAGACCCATAAACTAAAGCGAAAGGTGTAGCCCTAGTAGGCATTCTGATACTTGTTCTATAGGCCTAGAGAGCTGGATTGATCATGAGATGCCAGTCTCTTCCTATTTTATTAACTGTACGGTGCAAGATTTTCAATAGATTCTTGTTAGAAGCCTTTGCTTGTCCATTCCCTTGAGGTTAGTAGATAGAAGACTAATGTTGTGTAATCTTGAATTTAGCACATAAATCATCTAGGTCTTTGTTTTTGAATTGTCCACCATTATCTGTGACTATGGAATGTGGAATACCATACCGACATATGATGTAGTTCAAGATGAACATAGATATCTGTTTGCTAGTAGCTTGTGTTAAAGGGACTGCTTCTGCCCATTTTGTAAAATAATTTGTAGCTGTGATTATATGGGTATGTCCATTAGAAGAATGAGGATGTATAGCTCCTATAAGATCAAAAGCCCATTGATGAAAAGGCCATTGTGTAGTAAAGGGAATTAGATCTCTCCCTAGAGCATGAATTAAGTTGCCATGCACTTGGCACTTTTGACAGTTCTTAGCATACTTGATTGCATCTTTCTCCATTTTCGGCCACTACTACCCAGCCCTAATAAGTTTTTGAGCTAGTGTTAAACCGTTCGAGTGTGACCCACATATACCATCATGGACTTCCTCTAACACATGTTGAGACTCTTCCCATTCTAAACATCTAAGTAGCGTACCATCTAGACCTCATTTGTACAGATCATGACCAATGATGACATATTAGGAGGCATTACAGATAAGGTATCTCTTTTCATGGCAGTTGAAGGTATCGGGAATGATTTGGTCTTAGAGATAAAAGAATAGGTTTTTGTATCAGGATGAATCATGACCAACAATAGTGCAGATCATGCAGGTTTTAGGGGAATCATATGCAAGATAAGATAGTGCTTCCACCAGGAACTCGTAGCGTAGCTCATGTTCAAGCTGTTGTAATAGAGTAGACAACGTTGCCATTGCATCGACAACCTTATTCTCTATTCTAGGTATTTGCTCAAATGTAATAGATATGAAATACTTCTTTAGATCATCTACCATTCTTTTGTATGGAATGATATTTTCATCCTTAGTCTAGTACACATCATTGACTTGATGAATAACAAGTTGGGAGTCTCCATGAATGTGTATCTCTATCACTCTCCACTTAATTTATATTTTCATACCATTAAGAAGGGCTTCATATTTTGCAATATTGTTTGTGCAAGGGAACCTTAATCTGAATGCTTTAGGTATGGAGTATCCTTGAGGAGTTATAAATAATATGCCTGCTCCTGATCCATTCTGTGTATAGGAGCCATCAAAGAATAACTGCCATTCTCTAGAAGAAAGAGTCATGATAGAGGAATCTAGAAATTTCATTTGTATTGGTGTATCATCAATCATAGGTGCATCTGCCAATTGATCAGCAATAACTTGGCCTTTAATGGCTTTTTTTTCAACATATTCAATCTCAAATTCACTTAAGAGCATGACCCATTTAGCTAATCTACCCGTGAGGGCAGCTTTGCTTAGTAGGTACTTTAGTGGATCAATCTTAGCTACCAAATGTGTGGTATGTGCCAACATGTAATGTCTCAATTTTTGTGATGCAAAGATCACAGCTAGACAAGCCTTCTCAATCATAGAATAATTCTTTTCGTATGCCACCAATGTTCTACTAATATAGTATATAGCTCTTTCCTTTTTGTTCTCATCATGTTGTGCAAGAAATGCCCCCAGTGATGTAACTGTAGTGGAGACATATAAGATCAAAGGCTTCCCTGGAATGGGAGGCATCAAGATAGGAGGATTTGATAGATACTTCTTGATATGATTAAAGTTGTTCTCACATTCTTCGTTCCACGCAAATGTCACACCTTTATGTAATATTTTTGTAAAAGGTTGTGATATGTCTGCTAGCTGAGATATGAAGCGTCTGATAGATTGAAATCTCCCTTGCAATGTTCTCATTTGACTAATATTCTTGGGAGGTTTCATCTCCATGATAGCCTTTACTTTAGCTGGATCAACTTCAATGCCTTCTTTGAAACTATGTATCCTAAGAGCTTTCTAGAAGTGACACCAAAAGCACACTTCTTAGGATTTAGTCTGAGACTAAATTTTTCCATTATGTCTAGTATCTTGCTCAAGTCATTTAGATGTTCAGCTCTAATCATAGATTTTGCTAAAGTATCATCAACAGAATCCTCCATAGTCTTATGCATCATGTCATGCAAAATAGAAGTCATAGCTCTCTGATATGTAGCACCGGCATTCTTAAGCCCAAATGGCATGACATTCCAACAGAAGGTACCCCATGCACATGTGAAAGCATTTTTCTCTTGATCCTCTAGAGCAATTTTTATTTGATTATATCTAGAAAAACCATCCATTAAAGAATACATCTCAAAGCCCACAATCATGTCCACTATCATATCAATGTTAGGTAGTGGAAAATCATCCTTAGGGCATGCTCTATTTACATCTCTAAAGTCTGTACACACTCTGATTGATTTATCTGGTTTTGAAATAGGTACAATATTAGAGATCCACTCTACATAATCAATAACTTGGATGAATCCAACTTTTAGGAGCTTCTCTAATTCAACTTTTACCAAGAGTGCAACATGAGGATGCATCTTTCTCAATTTTTGCTTAACAAGTTTAACGTTTGGAGCTATAGATAAATGGTGCATTATAAGATCAAGATCCAACCTTGGCATATCTGAATATTTCCATGCAAAGTTGATCTTCTTCTCTATTAGGAATGTTGTAAACTTTTGTTTCTCTTCTTTTGATAAAGATTGTGCTACATGGATCAACTGTGGTTCTTCTACTATTCCCAAATTGATAGATTGAGTGGGATCTATTAGAACTGGAGATCTATCCTATAAATGACTTGAAAGGACATCAAATATCTCATCCTTAGGTGCCTCAGAGAGGTTTTCACCTTTGGATACATCTTTTATTTTTACTTTTGTAGGTTCTGAGACAGCCACAAAGTGGTTTTCACCCTCAGAACTCCTTTTATTTTTATTCTTATTCTTATTTTTCTAACTAAGATACTTGATGTCTGACTCCGTCATGCTAACGCTCGGTTCACTGATGGAAGTCCTCATAGGCTCAATTGCATTAAGGTAGCAAGCAAGGGCATAGTCATTCAGGAAGGTATAAATACTATGGCTTGGATTTGTGGAGGTTTGATCAAGAAGTTCGGGATGTTGGATAGTCAAAGTGGTGAAAGATTGGGAAAGAGTGTTTATGGATATGGATATTTCATCATTGGTCCTAACCTGATGCTTGAGTTCAAAGGTGATATTACAATTTAAGACATTCAATTCATGAATAGGCTCAATGTCATTGTGATAGTCCACTTCAGCCATCGGTGGATCAGACTCGATAAGTTCATCATTTCACTCTAGACTTACATTGGGTTTAGGTGCGTATTGGTGAATAACATCAACATGTTTCTCTGTAATAAGCTCATCTTCTTCTGGAATGGCTCCCCATTCATAGTCATTAGATTCTTCATCTATGCCTCTTGGAAATCTAAGAACATGAGTAAAGTTAGGATGAATACCCCAAGAAGGGTTACCCTTAGATTCTGATTTAAATTCATACTCATGGGAATCTGTCTCAAAATAAGTACCACCTTCCTCTTTTTGATTGCCTTTGAGATTACCTAGTTCTTGTGTTGCAACTATCTCTTGCTCTATAGTAGGTTCTTGTGTTTCTACTACATTAATTATTTTTATTGGATCATCTTCAGCATCAAGGAGGTCTTTGATTTCTTTAGGCAAATGCTCATAAGGAATGAGCTCATCAGTGGTGTCTGAATCATCACTATTAGATTGTTTAGTTATTTCCTTATTTAGTTCATTTGCTACGAAAGGCTCAATTTGTTCTAGAACATGTGGGGAGTTCTTGCTAAGACAGAAAGGCTTCTTCGTGTATCCTAGACCTGTTGTATTCTTATTGGCTCGATCATGATGTTCAAGAGGTGACATAAGACCTTTACCCTATAGTCCTAGAGGTCCTTTTCCTTTATATCCCATCTTAGCTATCAGTTTATCCCCTGGGCCGTATGACTTAGAAGGAACCTTCGATACTTTAGAGTCACTAGGTGGAATAACTTGGGATTCAGGTTCATCTTTGTAAAGCCATGCAAGCACAACTTCATCTTCTTCAAATTATTGCTTAGGTACTTTCGCTGCAACAAATTTTCCTTTATATGCCTCAAGAGGTTCCTTAGATTCTAGTTTGAACTACTTTTGAGCTTGCCCATAAGACTTAAGCAAGATAGGGAGAGATGTCAAAGACAAGACTGGCTCTATAGTATATTCTCCCATACCATTTTCTTTGATATTGACCTCTTTCGCCATGTCTTCCATCTTAGATGTGGATGCTACATCTGTTTGCTTAGTGGAAGATTCTCTGTTATTAGGAACAAGTTTATCCGCATTTTCCTTCAATGTATTGCAAGTTGTCGACACATCAACCAGAATGGTTACCTCTACTCCGTCATAAGGAAATTTCAAGCACTGATGGTATGTAGAAGGAATAGCTTTCATTTCATGTATCCTAGGTCTCCCTAGAAGGATGTTGTAAGCCAAAGGTATATCAAGAACTTGACATATAGTATCTCTGATGACAAGACCTGTTCTGATAGGAAAGATAATTGTTCCCTTGGAGGATCTTTCTTCTTCATCATATGCTTTGATAGTTATTTTCTTTCTAGGATCAATGGTTATTTCTGAAAATCCCAATTGTGTGATCAAACTGTAAGAACAAATATTCAGACTAGCGCCCCCATCTATCAACACATGTTTGACACGACGGTTTTGGATCAAGACTTCAATATGCAAGGGCTGGTTATGCGGATGACTCAAGGAGTTATCATTGTCCTCTAAAAAGGAGATATACTATGGAGATGTAAGATGACCAACCATAGCCTAGAATCTATCTAAATCAAGGTTATCAGGAACATTGGATCCTAGCAGAGCTTTGTCTAGAATGGTTCTATGAGTTGGAGATATCCAAAGCAACTCAAACATGGAGATTTTAGCATTTGTGTGCTGGAGTTGTTGGACAATATTGTATGAAGTAGACCTCATGTCCTTAGGATTTGAAGATTTAGATGTTGCCCTTTGTTTAGAAGTAGAAGACAGATTGAAAGGCACCTTAGGGACATTTGATTGATTTGGGATTTGTCCTCGTAGCTGTGCCTAAGCTTGTGATCGAGTAACTGCGTTAGTTGATTGATTTTCTCTATCTCTTCTTACAATTGTGATTACATTGCAACACTCAGATAGGCTTGGTTCAACCATATTGATAACAGTATTATTTCTAGGATAGGCATAATTGACCTTAGCACCCACATTAGGCTGAGAAGACGAATCTCCTTGGCTACGCTTTGAAAATGGTTTGGTGAATTTCATGTGATCATTATTGCTTTTAGGATTATCAATCGTGATTTCTCCATTATCAATCTTGTCTTGAATGGTATGCTTCAAGCGCAAGCAGTTATTAGTTTTGTGACCTTTACCCCGATGGAAATCACAAAATTCATTCTCTCTCCATCATTTTGGCTTAGGATCAGGATCAGATTGTTGGATCTTAGGCAAAGAGATGATGTTATTAGCCAGTAGAGTTCTCATAGCTGATTCCAAAGATTCTCCAAGAGGAGTGAACTTTCATTTATTATCAGCGGACCAAGATTTGTATTCTAGCTTCTTTTGAGATGATTCATACACCTTTTGTTCTGAAGCTTTGATGGCTTGAGTACCAATGGTAAGATTGAAATTAGGTGCCTTAGATGGGGCATGGAGATTATCAATAATGCCATATGTGATGACGCCCTTATTATTGTTCCAATTTTTGTTCTTGTCCTTAGAACTAGATTCATACTTGTCCTTTTGAAGTGTGACGTCTCCTTTTTTCACAAGTACTTTTTCAATTTTGATTGCATTATCCACCATCTTGTCAAAAGATGTGTGATTTTGCATTTGTAAAGGGTAGTTGATTTTTGGAACAAGATTCTTGATGAAGATTTCTAGCTTCTTAGTTTCTGGAATAGGCCTAGCATATAGAGAGAATTTTTTTCTCAATCTTTTGAGAAATGTCAGGAATGGTTCTCCTAGATATTGTTTGAGATTACAGATATCAATCAAGGTGACTGGATGTTGGATGTTGTAGGAGTATTGCTGATAGAATAATTTGATCAACTCCTCAAAGGTTTTGATTGTAGGATGCATCCTAGAGAACCAATGAATGGCTGCCCCTCCCAGAGATTAAGGGAAAAGATGCATCAGATAAGTCAGTTCGTGCATGAACTCCATAGATTGAGTATAGAATTCTCTGACATGATCTTGAGGATTAGAGTTTCCATCATACTTATCATATTTTGGTATTTCCACTCTCTTACAGAATGGTGGCATATACAAGTCTTTATCAAATGGAAAAGGACATAGGGCCTCCATGGAGAACTCCTTAGGTTCTTTTTCTTTTTCCATTTTGTTAAGTTTTACTTGCATGGCGTGCATTTTTTTCATCATAGTTGAAATTGGCATTTCTTCCTCATGTGTAATGATATCTTCCACATTAAAATGGGGAGGAAGCTTAGCTCCTTGATGAGCTAATTGTAAAAAGTATGTTTCTCTATCTTCTTTCAAGAAATGCTTCATCATTCTTTTGAAGTCATCGTCATTTTGATACCGAGCAATTTCTTCAAGTGTGGGTTCTTGATCCACACCATGTTGAGATTGAGCTCTTTGAGAGCCATGGTTTGTTCCTGCTTGAGACATGGTAGGATTTTTAAGACTCCCTGGGATAGATCAAGGAGGAGTTTGTTGATTACCTCTGTGAGTTGATGGTGGAGGAATGTAACCAGTTTTTAATCGAAAGTTGCCAAGACCATCGTCTTCGTAAAGACCAAAATTGTATACTTGTTCAAGAGTGGGACCCTGGATATGAGTCAAAGGTAAGGTATGAGATATTTACCCTGATTTCTTGTGAGAGGAAGCTCTAGTTTCCACCATTAACCTTGGGTGAAGAAAAAGAATACGATGAAGACAACTGAAGAAAGATCTGATTTAAGAAGATCAAATGATGCAACCTTGTCAAGGTTTGATTGATTGAAGCTTAGATTAGATGTAAATAAAGGATATTGTGCCCTAGATGTATGGGTAGATGCCCAAAAGATAGTGGACATGAGTTCACAACACTTAGTCATTTTGAATATGGATTGAAGATTGATAGTCATGACAAGGTTTTGACACAAGATGAAAAGGACTCAAATCGATTAAATAGAAGGCTAAATCGGATTCAAAAGGCCACTTTAGGAAAATGATTGGATTCATTTGAGTTTCTACTTTGTTCTTGACACAGTGATTTATCTGACAAACTTTGGAAATAGGCTGTAAAAGCTAGGTCTTTGACAGTTCTGACAACTTTCTGGCAATTTTTCAAAATTTCTCAAATGACTTTCTGTAGGCTTGTACAACAGTGGGTAGGCTATGAAATGACAATTGACAAGCTTGTACAATAGTTGCAAAACTCGCATGATAGTTGATAGCAGGGTTTTGACTTTTTTGAATTAATTGGCAGCAAAACTCGTACGACAATATACCAGCTACCATATGACAATCTGGGGGTTCTGAAATGACAATAGCCAAAAGTCATATGACTTTCTGACTTTACAAGATGACTTTTGACTCCAGAAAGGTGTTTGACATCAGATTTTGCAATTTTCAAGTTTTCAGTTTCAAACTGTTCTCAAAATTGTCTGTCCAGATTTGAAGATTGTATCGGATTGATTCGTTCTTAGTAACCAGATAGATAAATAGGCACGCAAAATAGTAAGCAAGTGATTTCAAGCTTATTTGAAAACAATGAACAAGGGATAAAGCAACCCTATGCATGAACAACCAAGTGACTAAATATGCTAATCCCTAGGAGTGCTAACAATGTATGTTCCAAAAAGTTTTACAATAATGCACATATTCCTAGAAAATGAAAATTTGGCCTCACTAGGGTTTTTAGTAATGGTCTAACTCTGCAACTTTTGTGATCTCAAGAGGGAAAACTCCAATCCAGGTGCACCGGGGTTTTGACACAGTTTGAGAAATTAATCCATCAAGAGCTACTAGGGAGATCTGACAGCCCAACAAAGACCACACATGTGAAGATTTCCTCCATAAGGACATTTATATAGCAGTTTCTGCTACCACGACAAAAATGGCTATTACCACTTGAGGTTTCATCAACATGGTTGACCCAATTAAGGGAATGTCCACTACGGTTAACCCTCTCTAAAGGTGACTTACAAAAGATACCACATGGAGACTGGTTCCAGATTCAAGGATCTGAGTTTCTGGTACTACCCAAAAAGGGAGTAGAGCATAGTCCTCTAGCCTTTTCACTTTTAACCCAAACAAAGCAGACAGATTAATCTGACATGCTAAGACCAAGATTATCTCACAAAGATCTATGATGTCAACCACTTATGATCTATCAACCTCTCAGGAGAGAGAATGTATCAATCAGAAGCTGAAGATGCACAAATCTAGTAGAACGTGAGATGCTCTCAGTAACCTCCCTACCTACAAGGGTTCCTTCGTTAAGAAGAGTTTCACTGGAAACCCACTCTCTCAAGAACCGCAAATAGTGTTCATAGGGCATATTTACTATGTGTAACAAAGATGCTGAAAAGCAAATCTATGTTCATTTTTATAGCCCAAAATGAAATATGTGATATGAAAGCAATAAAGGTCACACAAGCCAGACACATGAGATGTTCATTTTAGTCCAAATCGAAACATTATTAGCTAAGAAGATTACCTGAATTCCTCACAATGCACTTAGTATATTCTTACCTATTTTTAGCAATTCTTACGCTTTTTCCCAATCAAAATCAGCAAAAATCAATCAGAAACAACAAATTTCAATTGTTAATGTTAGTTGTTAGTCCAAATCAAGAAAAAAAATCTGGAAAACTGCCTGAAAATATGAAACAACAATTGAAACCTGGCACTAAAACTCGTACGATAGTGGGTCACCTACCAGACGACAATCCAGAAACTCGTACGATAATGGGTATCAAATCATACGACAAAAGAGCTTCCAAATGACATTGTGTTTCTGATGGTATGATCCTTGATCAAATCAACTGTCATACGACAATGTGTACCTCCTAATATGAGTTTTTGATAAAAATCATACGAAAATTGTACGGACAGAAATTAAAAATCATAGCTTGGAACAAAAAATGACAAGAAGATGATAGAAATTGAATGGAAACCCATTTCAGGGCCCCACGGTGGGTGCCAAAAATGTGTGTGAATTTTGTACCTAGCTATAGACACAACACTTCAATAAAATATTAGAGGTTAGCTAAAATCAAAATCGTACAGTGAAATGGAAACTAATCTAACTAGGCGATTTACTGCCTTCTAGTAGGTGCGAGTATGATATTCTCAGATTGGACCGAGATCAGTGACCTTGACGACACCTAAATGAAGGATTTGAATGCAGAATCTAGATATGAGATGAATGCAAATTAATCTATATTTTTGGATTTTCTATGCAATAAGATGAGGAAAACTAATATGAATCTATTCTATATGAAAAACTGATATAACATGCAATTAATTTGACAATGATATGCTAAATGATATGAATGCTCAAAACAATGAAAATCTCACAACAGCTTTTGATTCGCAAAGATTGATTCTTCGATCACCAATTTGCCAGCGTGAGGATGCAATTCGTGGGAGGATCCAAAATGAAGAGCTGAGGCCTTAATTTTATAGAAATCCAAGACTTTGGAGGTGCATGGAAAAATCCATAAATCACTCTTGATAAGCTCAGGTTGATTTTTGAGTTATCAAGAAATTAGAGATAGATTAACTCACAAAATCATGCAAATTAGCTTTTTGATTTAAATCAGAAGTTGATATCAGCTTTCAACTCAAAAGAGAGTTGAGTTTATTTTTAAAACAACTTGAGTTGATTTTCTAATTTAAAGTTTAACTATTTTTTGGATGTGCATAATTAATTATGAATTAATTTAATAAATAAAGTGATTTATTCTCAACTTAACTGATTTTAAAAATAAAACAATTGATTTATGGGTTAATCAATTATTAAATCAAACTTTTATTCAAAAACTATATTATTAAATTTGGCAATTGACATCAATTAATTAAATAAGAATTTAATCAATTAGTCATAGGATATTTGATTTATTGTCAAAATGAAATAATACAATTTAGGAATAAATATAATTAAATCCAATTAAATAATTAAGTAGCAGTATTAAATCTAATTAATTAAATATTCAGAATATTCAATTAATCAAACTTTAAGATAAATAAGATTTATTGCCAAATAATTTATAAATCAAAGATAATTAGGATAAATAGGAATAAGGAATATTCCCTGATGCAGAATTTAGGATAATCAATTAAGATTCAATAATGTGCAGATGTGCCTTAGGTTAGGACTTTGATGTTGATTTCATTCGATGTGTTGATATAAGAGGTTAATGAACCTATAGCCATTTTGGGGGTATTACACCCTAGATCTGAACAAGCTCCCTCATAATGAGAAGAGTCTGAAGGCCAATTCCTTTCCAAGTAGGCCTGTGGACAGGGTAGCCTGAAGAAATACAATGTCTAACAAGGATTTTCCAGGCCTCATTGCCAGTGAGAGCATGAATAATCCACTTGGCACAAAGAGCAAGCCCTTGCTTCTGAGTGGAAAGGAGACCAAGGCCACCAGAGTCTCTGGGGAGACAACAATACTCCAAAGCCACTCTATGAAACCCATGACCATCAGGTCCTGAAGTCCAGAGAAATTCTTTGAGAAGGCATTCTAGCTTGTGGTACAAGGCTTTAGAGGGAGCCCAGCAAAAAGAATAATAGACATGAGTAGCAGCCAAAACCTTAGAACAAATCTGGAATTTCCCCACAAGAGAAAGGGGCTTAGAGATCCAATATTGAAGGTTCTTCTCAATCTTAGCAATCACAACATTCCATAAGTCCATGGAAGAACCAAGAAAGGCAAAGGGAATGCCAAGGAAGTGAAAAATTTCCCCATGCTGAACCCATTTCCAATCAAACTTAGCAAGCCAAGGAGGGTCTGGTAGGAAAGATTATCTATAGAAGAGGGTCTTGTGCCATTGAATAGCAGACCCAGAGGTCTGACAAAAAGTATCCAAGCATTGTAAGGCATTAGAAATATTTTCCTCATCCTCAAGGAGAGTGAGAAAGGAGTCATCAGCAAAGTGACCATTAACAAGCTGAGCAGAAGAGTCGGGAAGAGAAATGCCATGAACTAAGCCAAAGGAGACATAATTGGCAAGAAGGTGCCCAAAGTCTTCACCAACAAGCACATATAACGTAGGAGCCAACGAGCAACCCTGGTGAATGGACTTGAAAATTCCAAAGGTATCAGATTGGGACCCATTGATAGTAATGCACGTAGAGGCATCACCAAAAAGCATTTCCACATATTGCAAAAAATTGGGAGAAAAACCAATAGCTTGCAGCATAGCAAGAATGAAAGGCCATTCAATGAGATCATAGGCTTTAGCAAAATCAATTTTGAGAAACAATGTGGGTTGTTTGGACTGATGAGCCCATTCCATCCCTTCCTAGACAACAATAATATTGTCAAGGATATATCTGGACTTAATGAAACCAATTTGCTTAGGGCGGACAATCAACGGAAGGAGATGTCTAATCTTGAGAGCTAAAGCCTTAGCAATGATCTTGTAGGAGACATTTAGCAAGGTGATGGGCCTCCAATTGCAAATATCTTCAAGGTCACCAGCTATAGGTATGAATTTGATACAATAACACCCAAACTTTTATTTTGGTAGGCCTCGAGATAAACTTTATGCAGGTCAGGACCTATAGCATCCCACAAATGCTTGTAGAACTCACAAGGAAAGCCATCACACCTTGGGGACTTGTCATCAGCCATAGAAGAGACAGCCTCTTTAAGGTAACCCTAATTTTGTTCTTAATATAGACAAAGAGAGATTCTTTGCATTTAATATGCATTGAATATATAAACTACAAGCCACCATCTACAGAAAAACAATCTTCACAAAAATAATTATCTTAATTGAAATAATCCCTAAGTATTTACTATGTACGATAATTATTAATGTTTTGCTTGTGCCAAGACTCTCCAGATTATAGTAGTCATTTCATTGTGTAGAAACTAAAGTTATCAAACAACATAAACAACAAGTTACAAAAGAAAGATGGATTGTATGTTTCATTAACATGTTACATAAAGCTTTAATGAGAATAAAGAGGGCTTTGATTTGAATTAAAACATAAGATTTTGTGTAACCAACTACATAACCTAAAAATAGACTGAATTGGAAAGATGCACAAAATTTTAAGCTGGAAAATTTAAACATGCTCTCATTGCTTCAAGAAATAGACATATTCTAAGCCAAAAAGGCAAAATGAAACATTGTCTTCATGCCTACAATAACAGAAAATAAACTTTCATTGCCAATTTGTGCTTAAAAAATGCCAAAATTAAATTAGAAAAGTTGTCACATGAAAAAAGATGAATTATTTGGCTAAATTATTTTAGATTTGAATATCACATAATCAGAAAGAGAAAAATAGAACAAATTTTTATCCCAGATTTGTACAAGAATTGTTGCAACATGGGTGAAACCTCTGCTTCTTTTGAAACTGCAACAAGGATTTTAAAACCACTGCTTTATGACATGCAGTGGTTTGTTCCACAATTCAAATGAGTTAATTCTAATATGTTTTGGTAATTAGGTTTTTCTAGAGTGACTAAATTTTTCCAGAAGATAAGATTTCTCTAGAGATTTGCATTAATTGCAACCAACAACCAATGAAGATATTTCCACAAAATTATACTGGTGGAAAAGCTTAAAGTTTAAGAAATAAATATTTCATTTTTAATGTAAAGTAAATTTGGGAAACTATTCTACAATGATTGTTCATTGCACTAGAGAATAGATAGAGAATAAAAGATTTATAATGAAATTAAATTAAAAAGTTAAAATTAGAAACATTATAAATGCACATACATTTGTAAAATTCTCTCACTTGATTGGTCAGAATGAGAAAATAAATTAGCATCTAAAACTAATAATAATAATAAAAGTGGGTAGGATAAATATCCCAGTAATTTCTGAAAATATGTGAGGATATGATATTCTTAGATCTTGTGAGATATGTTGTTAGATTTATTTTATTTTATGACTTCTCTTATGGTAGATATAAATTTTAGAAAAATTTATTAATTTCTATCAACAAAAGGCAAAAAGTTGCATTCATGACTATAGCGAGCTTCACCCAATAAAATGAGAAATAAAGGTTTTTTGTTGAATTAATAAAATGTAAATATATAATAGAACTATATAGAGTAAAATAAATTGAGAAAAATAAATAAATGAAAGCATATGAGATAAATATCCCATTAATTTCTCAAGATATGTGAGGATATGAAATATTCATAGATCTTGTAGATATGTTGTTAGATTTATTTATTTTATTTTATTTTATGACTTGTCTTATCATACAATGGTAGATATAAAGTTTTGAAAAAAATATTAATTTCTATCAACAAAAGGTAAAAAGCATCACTCTATAACAAGCTTGAGCCAATAGAATGAGAAATAAAAGTTTTTTTGTTAAATTAATAAAATGTCAATATATATTAGAACTATATAGAATAATTTTTTTTTAAAAATAAAGTGCTACGATTGGTTCAACTAATAGCAAAAAAAAATCTATTAGTTCTTGTCCTAGGCATGAATGCATAAGTATTCATGCCTGCGACAAGAACTAATAATACTTTTCCCCTATTTTTTTCAACCTCCAAATGATTACGTGTGTTTATGCCATGTTTGTCATTTTATTATAATCTTGTACTTGCTTATTGCATTGTATTTTCTTTGTATGTGCATTGGATTTTTTTATGTTTATATATTTTAATCATAGAAATATATATAGTAAATATTTTAATATATAGTATAATAAATTAAATTAAATAAGCCTTTGTAAATAATTTACAAATAATGTTCATTGATTTAAAACTAACTAGCACTTTTACCTAGAGGAGTTTTAAGGGATAAGTTGATAGGAAACTATACGTAGAATTTTAATATATTTTATATTGTGTAATTAATTATAAATTATACTAGAATTTTAATATATTTTATATTACGTAATTAATTGTATAATGTAATATAAATCTATATAATTTGATAAGGTTGCAAGCAATAAAAGATAATGAGATATGCAAGGGAATAATTGAAGGATCAAGTGTCAGATTTGTATAATGCACTATGTATCAGGGATCACTATCATTAAGTACATCTAATTTGCTAATAAAGAGATAGATTTTAATATAAATATGTAATTTATTTTATAATAATTAAAATATCAATAAAAAATAAGTCTAATATATTTTATTATAATTTATAATTTTATAGAATACATAAATAATAAAATAAATTTTAAAATTAATAAAAAATAATCCTTTAAAAGGAAGAAGAAGAATTAGAATAAAGCTAATTTTTCCTTTTTAATATTTTTTCTTTTCACTTTTCGAAACATAAAAAATAGAATATCCTAATAAAAGAAGATAATATTAAAAGGCATTCTTATTAGAAGACATGATAATAATAGAATATAGAATTTTTGCATTATTTTTCTTATTGATGATATATATATAATTTTAAATAAAATAGATGTATGAGTTTTTAAAGTCCGATGACTAAATAAAGCAAACCAATGGATAGCTTTTCCATAAAGAGGTTTGTCAATTATTGTGAAGAGATTTGGTGGTTTGGGAAAACTTATTTTATGGTTTTTTTGGATAGTTTTATAATGTGACAAAAGTTTTTTGGCATAAAAGTACAAGGGCAAGCCCATAATTAAAAGCCTATCAAGTAATTACTTTAATAAATAACTTACAAATCCTTAATTTATTTGTTAAGAAAATCATACCAAATGTTTTTGTAAACAATTTACATCACTCAAAGTGGTGTTCATGGATTTAAAACTAATTATTTTAATGAATCAATTAGAATGATGAGATTTTTTAAGTCCTTAATCTACATTTTTGCCACTCTTTAAATAAGAGTGGCCCCACTTTTCTTTTAAGGATCCCATGTGGCATCATGGTGGAAGGCAAAACTTGTAGAAAGGAGGTCAAGGGTTCGACTCTCACTCCCAATATACATTTTAATAAATAGGCCAACCAACCCAACAAAGAGGAGCAACTAGGTGCCACATGTCACCTTATTATTCAACAGTGCTTGGACACATGGCATATTTCCATTGGTCCAAGTCAATGTTGATTCAACCTGCACAGTCACTACCACATGTATTCACAAGAGCTTCCATGTCATCGCCCTACAATGTGCCATCATCTATTTAAGTCATGTCATCACTTGTACCCAATCAACCTTTTTTCCACCAACTTTGACTGGACATACCTTGCTCATACGGATTCCATTTGAGCTCGTTCAAGTTGCATTGGAACTGTATTGATGATCTCTTTGCCATGGTTCCAACCTTTGGAGCTTTAAATACACTTAATTTTTTTAGTTCTTGAGATCCTCCTAGATCAGTAGCTAGTCTCTTGTGATGGTACTCATTGAAAGAAAAGTAGAAGACTATATACCAACCACTATTGAAGACCTTTGGTCCCACCTAAAAAACCTACTAAATAATCAATTGGTAGGAGAATTGATACATTTTGGCTCTACCTTACGAGGGATATTCTCACATTGGAATAAGTATTGCAATGATCCAACAAATATGATCACTCAAATAGGTTCCCCAACATTGTTCTTCACATTAAGTGCAATTGACACAAAGTGACTTGATCTACATAGTGTTCCTTCACCAAATGATACATTTGCATCCCTCTTCAACAAATAATGAACGGATAACTTGATTAGAAACTCACATAAAACTTCACTATATCTACTGTACACACTAGAATGTGCACTTCTCTAAGCCATTGCTTCCAAGAGAATCCATGAATAAGAAACCTTGGGAAGGCGACCTAGAGCTCCCTAGGCATGGAGTGCAAGGGTTTTAAGAATGCTCTCAGCTAGAGCTATTAAGCCAATAACCTTGCTAGTAAACCATGCAATGGGAGATTCAATGAGACAAAGGCAAGAATGCCAATATCCTCAAGAATCCAAATGGATATGAAATTCAAGCTATGCTAAGAATGGAAATGCAAGCTAATCTATGAAAATGAAAGATAGGAGTGTTACAAATCCTTGCTAATTAAGCTATGTGAACTAAACTAGAGCATGAAAGGAAACTAAGCTAAGAAAGCATAAATATGAAGCTAAGCTAAGAATGCAAGAAATGAAGGCTAAATGCAATAAAATCTCCAAAATCTCCAAAGTCTCCAAGAAATCCTGCAACATAAGATTAGCATAAAAAGTTGGATTCTAGAATGAGAAGAGAGCTCTCCTTTTAAAGGAATTAAAAAGGAATGGACCATGGAGATTAAGAGGCAAAAGATTTAATCATGGGTGGAGCTTGAAAGAGGAGCAATCCATGTGCACAAGTCTCCTCCAATGAGAAATAAGTGTTGACTTTTGTGCCCCATGTGAGACAAAAGGCCTTTTCTTATTTTTATAAAATAAGAATAATGCTTTATTTGTGCAACTTAGGATAAGAGGGAAAGTGGGGGATTTTTAAAAAGGGGAGGGAATTCCTTTTAAATAAATAAAGACTTTAGGGTAAAATGGTTAGCCCATGGGATATAATCGAATAAATGATAGAACTAGGATTTGATCAAGAATAAGCAATTGATGATTTTAGCAAATAATGCTAACAAGGGGCTAATAGTCTAGATGACCATTTTTGGGTGATTACATTTGCCCCTCTTTGACTAATGTGTGATTGATCTGGGAACACATTACATCAAAGAATAGATCAGCCAAGAAGATAATAGATAGAGATCTGACTCCAAAGAATGAAGTGTAGAAAGATAGCAAATCCTGCATGGTCAGCCTGGTAGCGACAGTGCTGAACACTTAGGAAAGAGATGGACAATATCAGAACTTGAGATGAGAACTAACATGTCAAGTGTAAAGATAGATTGATCAGAGCAAATGGAATGGTCAAGCATATGCTCTGGAGAATAGCCAATAGGATATGATGTGTCTGCCCCCTCAGGATCAAAAGTGAAATTAGGTAGAGGGAAGGCAGAAGCAAGAGCAACATGATCAAATCACTAGAAATCATAATCGAAGATGAAAGATGACATAATAACCATCAAGCAGTGAAGATATGCCCCAGTCAAGGCCTCAAAGAGAGAGATGAATGAAATGAATGAAAGACTAGAAGGGTGAGAGAGATGGAGATGAAGAAGGAAAGGATGCCCCAGCGAAGATCGAAGGATCAGGCCTCAAAAGATTAGCCAACTGCATGGAAGAAGGAGAAATGTGATTTTGACGATCAAGGTGAACTTAGATTTTGGTTTCGATCCCGAAATGAATAGAAAATGATGTGATATGAAAGACAAGAAGCAAAAGACATGATCGGGAAGAAGCAAAACGTGAGCGTAGTTTGACTAATAAGTCTGTGAAAGATGAAAGGAGATCTCTCTGCATATGCAAGATGCGAAACTACCTATCATGAACTTAAGAATGCAAGCTACTATAAAAAGTGGTTTACTTGCAAGGTTACAAAGCCATAAGTCTCTAATATTCATCATCGAGCATTGTTGGTAGTGTCGCAAGATCATACAATGCACACTAGTATAACTATGTGAATCTGAATATGATCTATATTAGATAGGAATGTGGGAATCCCACCTAGGCACCAAAGACATATAGGTCAAGATGACTAGTGCAGTGAGGTTTCCTAAGTTTGATATAGCAAGATTATACTTGCATCAAGACACAAGGAAGTCAAGATGACTATAAGTATGCACTTGTGAAAATAGTCAAGGATAATACCCTAGAGATCCTAATGTCAAGTGGAACAAGCATAAATGCTAATGACAGTTAGGACCAACAAAATATACCCACAAGTAGAAAAAGCAATAAAACATGTCCTCATGCCCCCAATCTTCTAGCTTGGCATCATCAAAAACTATTAGGGAGAGAACACTCATCAAAGAAATCATCATAGACAACATACAAAGAAATAAATTCAAACAAGTCTTAGCAAGTCAAGTGTTTAAGTGCATGTGTGTAGGTCATAGAGTCAAACTTTGAGTATCGCATCTGCCGGTGAGAAATATTTTATCATTCTAGACTGCAGGTAAGATATCTGATAAGTGTTGAGAAACACTTGACGCTAGGGTAGTGTTGAAAAACACATTTGGGGTGGTGTTGAGAAACACTATTTGAACCAAGTGGCCTAAGAAACCCGAATGCACAAAGAGATCCAAGATAAGCTTAGAACAACATATGCCCCCTAAACTAAGACAAGAGTCAATTCCAGGCTAGGAGAGGCAAAGCAAAAAGTGGAGCAAAGGAGTGCCACGCAAGACTGATAGACATAGGTGCAAGGGTCTCAAGCAGTGCTTGTTTCCAAGTTTTCACCACTTGATAGATTTTTTCAGGACTTTTTTCAATTTTTTTGTATTTTTGCTACCAAGGCGCCTATTTCCAGGTTTTCACCAAGGCACTTTTTTTTTTTTTTTTTCTAAGAAATCAAAGCACCTATTGCTAGGTTTTCACTAGGATGCTCATTTTTTCAGTACTTTTTATGCTTTTTAGGATTTTTTCAGCATCATATATGAATTTTTTCAGGATCAATAAAAATATGTACAAAGAGCTCAAGAACCTTAGGCATAGAATTTTTTCAGATGTAGAACATTGATAGGCTCGGTAAGCTCTTCTCCCTTAGGTGTAGATAGTTGATAGGCTCCGAACCTAAATGTTGCTATAATGATATAAGGGCCTAACCAATTTGGCTCAAACTTGCCTTTTGGCTCTCGATTCTACTAATTTTTGGGATTTTCTCTGAGAACTAGCACACCCACTTGGAACTCTCTAGGATGAACTTTCTTATTGTAAGCAGTAGACATTCTCTTCTGATAAGTGCACATCTGATCAAAAGTGGCCTTGCGATGTTCTTCCAATGCAGTAAGCTCATGCACTCTCATGGCTCTTTGGTCTTCATCAATAATCAAACCATGTAGAGAGACTCATAAGGAAGGTATTTCAACCTCTAATGGTAAAATAGCCTCAGAACCATATACCAAGGAAAAGGGTGTTGAACCTATAGGAGTGCAGATAGAAGTTTTATAAGCCCATAGTGTAGGATTGATCTGCAGATGCCAATCCTTGCCTGATTTGTGCACTATTCTATGGAGAATTTTTAGCAATGTTGTGTTTGAGGCCTCAGCTTGGTCATTCCCTTGAGGGTAGTAAACAGAAGACCAATGTTGTTTGATTTTGAACTTTGTGCACAAGTGCTTCAGGTCTTTATTTTTAAACTGGCCACCATTATCCATGACTATGGAAGAAGGAATACCATAGCGGCAAATGATGTGATTCAAAATAAATAGGGCAACATGTTTGCCTATAGTTGCAGACAGTGGGATAGCTTCAACCCATTTAGTGAAATATTCAGTAGCTGTAATGATGAACTTATGACCACTCGAAGAACTAGGATAAATTTTGCCTACCAAGTCAAAGGCCCATTGCTGAAATGGCCAGTAGGTAACATAGGGAATGAGCTCGCGTCCAGGAGCATGAATGAGATTCCCATGTAGTTGACATTTCTTGCATGATTTGGCATATTGAACAACATCAGTTTGCATAATAGGCCAATAGTAACCAGACCTAAGCAATTTTTGAGCTAGCGCAAGACTGTTAGAGTGTGACCCACATATGCCATCGTGGACTTTAGCTAGTGCTTTGTCTGACTCCTCTATTTCTAGACACCTAAGGAGAGTTTCATCTAGACTCTTCCTATATAAGTCACCAGAGACGAGGGTAAAGTGTTAGGCATTATGGATGAGTTGGCACTTCTCATTACGTGTTAGATTTTCAGGGATAACTTGATCTCAGAGATAGGAAAAGATGGTGGCATAGTGTGAGGAGTCATGACCGACCATAGTGTAAATGACACAGTCATCAAGGGAATTATAGGCAAGATAGCACAATTCTTCCACCAAGAACTCAAAGCGTGATTCGTGCTCTTCTAGTTGCAAAATGGATGCCAAAGTGGCCATGGCATTAGCAGCCTTGTTCTCAGCTCTAGGAATTTGTTGAAATGTAACAGAGGTGAAATAATTCCTGAGTGAGTCTATCATCCTCTTGTAGGGAATCAGCTTGTCATCCTTTGTTTGGTAATCATCATTTACTTGGTTTATGACAAGTTGAGAATCTCCAAAGATATGCAACTCAGTGATCCTCCATTCAAGGGCAAGCTTAACACCATTCAGAAGAGCTTCATATTCAGCTATGTTATTGGTGCATGGAAAGAGAAGCTTATAGGATTTAGGAATGGTGTATCCATGAGGGGTAATCAACAAGATTCTAGCACCAGCCCCATTCTATGTATAAGAACCATCAAAGAACATTTTCCATGCACACCCTGTGATATGCATGACTGAAGCATCTAGGAAGTCTATTTGAAGAGGAGCATTATCAGTTATGGGGAACTCAACCAATTGATCCGCAATTACTTTCCCTTTAATAGCTTTCCTTTCGATATACTGAATGTCAAATTCTGAGAGAATCAACATCCATTTAGCAAGCCGTCCAGTAAGCGCAACTTTACTTAGGAGATACTTTAAAGGATCAATTTTGGCAACCAACTGCATAGTATGCGCAAGCATGTAATGTCTAAGTTTTTGAGATGAAAACACCACTGCTAGACAAGCCTTTTCAATGCTGGTGTAGTTCAATTCATAAGCAACCAAAGTGCGATTGATATAGTAAATAGCTCGTTCTTTGCCCATATCATTGTGTTGTGCAAGGAGAGCTCCTATAAAATTTGTAATAGCAGAAATATATAGTATCAAAGGTTTCCCTTAGATAGGTGGCATAAGAATAGGAGGTCATGCTAGGTAATCCTTGATCTGGTCCAGGTTCTTTTGACACTCCTCATTCCATATACAAGTAGCTCCTTTATGCAAATTCAGATTGAAGGGTTGAGCTCTGTCAGCTAATTGAGAAATGAACCACCAAATAGATTGGAGATGGCCCTGGAGACCCCTTAATTGTTTGATGTTGTGAGGAGGTGGCATCTCCATGATAGCTTGCACCTTTTCTGGGTCTACCTCGATTCCTTTTGCTGATATGATGTACCCTAGTAGTTTCCCAAAAGTGACACCAAAAACACATTTTTTAGGATTTAATCTGAGTTGGAATCATCAAACTCAAATCAGATAGATGTGTGCTCCTTTGTTGAGATTTAGCAAGTGTGTCATCAACATAGTCTTCCATGTTCTTATGCATCATATCATGGAATATAGTGGTCATAGCCCTTTGATAGGTTGCACCAGCATTCTTAAGACTGAAGGGCATGACATTCCAATAAAAGGTACCCATGTGCATGTGAATGCAGTCTTCTCTTGGTCTTCAGGGGCAATTTTGATCTGATTATATCCGGAGAAGCCATCCATAAGAGAGTACATTTCGTACCCCACCGTCATATCCACTATCATGTCAATGTTTGGAAGTGGAAAATCATCCTTAGGGCATGCTTTATTCAGGTCTTTGAAATTAGTGCATACGCGAATGGACTTGTCATGTTTGGAAATAGGGACAATGTTAGAAATCCACTCAGCATAGTCGATAGCTCTAATGAAGTTGGCTTTCAAAAGTTTCTCGAGTTTAGCCTTAACTAGTAATGCCACATGGGGATGCATCTTTTTGAGCTTCTGCTTGACAAGTTTTACCCATAGAGCAATGGAGAGATGGTGCATGATAAGCTCAGTGTCTAAACTAGGCATGTCAGAATATGTCCATGCAAAGTTGATATTTTTCTCTTGAAAGAATGTGGCAAATTGTTCTTTTTCTTTTGCTGAGAGAGACTGAGCCACATGTATGATTTTAGGAGAGTCTTATGTCCCTAAGTTGATGGGTTGCGTAGGCTCTATTAGAACTGAAGACCTTTCTTGAAAATAGCTGGGCAGACTACCAAGTACCTCATCCTCGGGTGCCTCGGAGAGGTTTTCACCCTTAGATACGTCTTTATTTTTACTCTTTTTAGGTTTAGATACCACCATAATGTGGTTTTTGCCATTTGACCATTGCTTTTTACTTTTGATTTTATGACTGAGGTACTTGATATCTGATTCAGTCATGTTTGTCACTGGTTCGCTGGTGGAAGAGGTAACAAGTTCAATGGCATTGAGGTAGTAGGCGATCTCATAGTCATTTTGGAAAGAAGGCAATGTGGGTCTTTGGTCCTGGGTAAACCAATCTATGAGATCTGAGTGTATAAGAGGAAGTGAAGTGACAGGTTCAAGGGCATTTATACGGTATGTGTCATCTTTGGTGATGAGAGAGGTTGAGCCTATAGAGTAAGCTCCAAAAGTGTGAAGATCTAGATTTGACATAGAAGGACCAGCATGGTCCACTAAAGCAATATGTGGATTGAACTTGTCAAACCCTAAATGAGCCTCATCAACTACGTCAGGTTGGGTACTATAAGTATGAACCACATCAACTTCCATATCCATCGTGGAAGATCCCTCTGAGAGAGTATCCCATTCATACTCATTTGAATCCGTTGTTGAGCTTCTACTGGGATGTTGCACCAAGAAGGCTTAGGATGCCAAGAAGTAGAGGCACCCAAGTCATTCCATGTGAGATCTCCTCTATCAACCAATCGCAAGATATTTCTACGTTGTCTACTTCTAGGTGTAGAGGCTTTAGCTGTGTCCTCATCAGGTATGCATTCTTCTCCCCAAAGGAGTGAAGTAGAAGGGAGACTATCTCCCATTTGAGCCATAGTGTGCAATGGTGACTCATTTGTATCTATGTTTGAATCATTAATCATGGGAGCATTTATGGAATAGTCAGGGAGGTCATCATTGGCACTTTATCCTAGACCTGTGGTATCTTTAGAAGGTCGGCCATTGGTATGACTCAAAGGCTCAATTAGGGCGTGTCCATTATCATTTATAGGCCCAGGACCTTGATAGACCATTTGCTGCAAAAATTTATAGCCTTTACCATAGTGCTTAGGGGAGATAGGAGTAGCAATTATTGTACTGGTCTCTTCGTCTCTATAGATCCACTCCCTAACAACTTGTTCTTCTTTTTCTGCCTCTAGGGGTACGGATGAATAAACAAAGGTATCAAAGACTATCATAGTGGAAGCAGAAGGCTTCATCTTGTCAGAGGGTCTCCCATATGATTTAGGAGAAGTAGGCATAGCAACAATGGAATCCAGTGTGTATTCACCCATACCAATGCTCATCATCTTTAATTTTTTCTCAGCAGCAATCAGGGACGCATTAGGATCATGAGAAGGTTTGTTGTGAGGATTAAACATCTTAGCAGTAGTTAGAGTATTGATAGCTATAGCATTGTCCCCAGGGATCACAATCTCAGCTCCATTGTGTGGAAACTTGACACATTGATGGTAGGTGGAAGAGACAGCTTGCATGTCATGGATCCAAGGGTGACCCAGAAGAATGTTATATGTGAGTGGGATGTCCAACACTTGGAACACAATATCTTTCATGACAGGGCCCACTCAGATAGGCAACACAACAAGACCTTTGGAAGATCTTTCCACTTCATCGTATGCTTTTATAGTAATCTTTCATCTAGGATCTACAACCAATTCAGACAATCCCAACTGTTGGACAACATGAAAGGAAATGATATTTAACCCAACAACATTGTCTATCGGGACTCAGTGGACTCGGGTATGGTAGAATTGGACTTCAATGTGTAAAGAAAGATTATGAGGGTGGCTAAGAGACGTGTCATCCTCTACAAAAAGGATAGGTAGTGGGGAGATGAGATATGGTTGACCATAGCTTGGAACCAATCTAGATCAATGTCATTGGGGACATTTGCTCTACACAGAGCTTTCTCAAGGATCTCCTTATGCAGAGGGGATAACTCAAGAAACTCAAAAATGGATATTTGGGTGGGTGTCTGTTGCAACTAGTGCACAAGGTCATAGCTAGACAAGACTGAAGGAGCCACTTGTTTGGAAGAAGAGGCTTGCTTGGGATCATGCATAGTTTTAAGGATAATTTTGGCTTGCCCCCTAGTAATAGCATTCAGTGTCTCACTTCGGGTAGATGAACCATCCAGTGTTTGCAAGACCAACTTTGGCATACCATGATTGGCATTATTATCATCTTGGGATCTCATCATAAGAACACTCTCGACGGGCTCTACCATGTTGATCACAAGTCAATAAGGAGTATATGTATAGTTGATCTTTGCATCATGATTCTTCTTATTTGCTTGAGAGGACTCCCCCTTTTCATACTCAAGTAGAGGGGTCTTGAAAGCCTTGTGATCAGAATTTTTAACTAAGCCATTTGTGAGAATGGTGCCTCCATCAATGAGATCTTGGATAGAATACTTAAGCTTGAAACAATTATCCATTTTGTGTCCCTTATTTCTATGATAGTGGAAGAAATGATCTTCTCTCCACCAATCAGGCTTAACTGGTGGATCATAGGGATGAGAATTGTCAGATAGTGTAAGATACTTGTTGTCAACCAAATTCTTAAGAATCACATCGTATGGTTTAGCCAACTTGGTGTAAACCTGTCAGTGGTATTTCTTCTTCAGCTTGTCTGCATATTGAGGCTTAGGAGCACTATGATCATTGGAAACCTCTTATTGTTTCATTATGTAGATAGCATTAGAAAGGTTGAAAGTAGGCTCTTTATCTTTTGGGACATCCACAACCCCATCATTAACAACATACTTGTTTATGTTCCAAGGTTTGCTCTTGTCCTTGCCATTGCCTCTAGTATCTTTATTAATAATGATATCCCCCTTTCATATGGCCACATCCTCAATCTGATATGCACTTCAACCATGTCATTGAAAGAGGAGAACAATTGTTTCCTTAGATCATAATACAATTCAGGCATAAGAGTGTTGATGAAAATGTCAATCTTTTCCCTTTCGGGTAGCTGACGAGGATATCGAGAATACAATGACCTCCAACATTGTAAGTAAGTGGAAAATGGATCACCTTGAGTTTTCCATAGAGCACTGAGATCTATCATAGTGATAGGCTCTTGGATGTTGTATGAATAATGCTAGGTGAAGCACCTAGCCAACTCATCAAAAGTTTTAAGAGGTGGTGTCAACTTTGCAAACCATTCAAGAGCTTGTCCTCTTAAACTTCTAGGGAACAGTCGTAGAAGAAATGTGTCTTTGTGAAGGAAGTCCATGCTAAGAGCGTAAAAGTGATGCACATGGTCATGGGGATCACCATTTCCATCATACTTGTCATATTTGGGAACCTCAATATCCCTAGGAAATGGGACCATGTATCGACTCCTATCAAAAGGAAGAGCACAAATAGATTCCACAAAAGAGACCTTTGGAGATTTTTTTTCTATTGTAAGTTGAGAAAGACATTGATTTGTTCATTGCAATTCATCTCTAAGGATTTCCAATTCAGTTGGTACTCTTTCTTGAACAATTTGGTGTACATCATAGCCAGGAGGGAGCTTGTATCCTCTAGAAGTCATATATTGAAAGTATTGATCTCCATTACGCTCTAAGAGTTTAAGCATCATATGTTGGGAGGCTTCATCTTGTTCAAACATCATAAGTTCTTCACTAGAAATCTCATCATTGACTTCTTCCTCATGCTAAGAGGGAGGAGGTCTAGGAGGTGAAGAAGGTGCAACAAAAGTCTGTCTTGGAGGAGATCTTGGTGGCGTGTTGTTGCCATAGTTAAAAGGAGGAGGTCTATATTCGTAACCACTAATCTCAGGTTGTTCTTGATACACTCCTCTTGAACCCATGCACCTAAAAACATCCATTTTGTCTAAACACGCTTGGTTGTCTTTATGCTCAAAATGTTCTTGCAAACGGTAGAACTTTTCTTGTTCAATCAGAGTGATTGAGACACTATCTGTGCCTTTGTAGGTCTTGAATGTGGAAAAAAGGAAGCCTCCTTTGTACCTCGAGGTGACCTTAGAATCCTTAGATTGGTTGGGACTAGAACTGTCATTGCTATTTGGGACTCATGAGCATCTGGTTGGAGAAGGTAACTGTGTATAATTGAATGGAGGGTGACTCTTCTGCTCAAATTGAGACCGAGTTGTAACCGGCATGAAAATAATTGTTGGTTGACTAATAGAATGAGATAAAGTTTTTTAGATATTGAGATAAGCAAAGCTAATGAAGATCACTTGTCAAGATAGAACAATAGAGATGGCTCATCAAAAGTGCTCAAGAACTTACAACAATCAATTGACTCAAGCTGAGAGGTGAGAAAGAAGCTCAATTAGCAAGTAGCTATAGAGGTAACCGTGGTATGACAAGTGATCAAGAGTAGCATTTGTTAGGCTCAAACCCAATAGTTTTAGCTCATTTTTTTTAGTCTAGAACAAACCTAAGCATGTAGATAGCAAACCAGCTTCAGGTAAGAACATGAAAAGACACTCTACGATAGGTTAAAATTCAAGTTTAGCAGCTCCAGATTGCAACAGCAGCAGGACAACATAATAACTCAGGACTCTTGATTGAGGGTGTGCAATGATGTTTTAGTATCATATGAATCTTGACCAGTGAATGTGAAAAAATTAGTTTTGAAATAAATTTGGTCAATGTTGTAAGTTGACAGGTACAATTTCTTGGTTTCAAGCACAGTAATATTAGGAAATAGACAAGTTTGCAAATAGTAGGTGATCAAACATGTCATAAAACACTTGCGCAAGGGAAAAATCAACCTTGCCAAGACAAGCAATTGTGATATCAAAATGAAAAATTCTATGAGCACTACCATGATGTTTTATGTTTGAGAATGTTTGCATGGGTAGATCACAGTGAGAACACTTCAAGCACTTACTACCTAGAAGGACAAAGGCTCAATACTTAACAACTTGGCCCACACTTGATGTCCCATCGCCTCACACAAAGTGGTTACCCACAATAGATGTTGGCTTTGTCATGGAAGTGCCAATGGCACAACCAAAGGAACATAGATGGTGAGTAGTCTTGGGGTGATCTGGGTTAGTCCACTAGGATCAATCCTTGCACACTAGTAAATTTTACCTTAAATTTCGACAAGAATTAGTCAAATTTTCTACAACAATTGGTCGAATAAAAGACAAACTGTCGTTGATCTTTTTTTGTCAAATTTTCTACATGTTGATTAATAGTTGAAATTTTGACCATACTACTGGTTGAATTATTGACTGCAACAATCCCTTGGAATTGGAAGCATTACCGTCGATTTAATTGGTGACATGGTCACAATTTCAACCATACGATAGGTCGAATTATCCACCAATGTTTGTAGAAATTATCGTCGAATGCATAGCATTCTGGTTGAATTTAGTGCTGTGAAATGGTCAAAATTTTGACCAATACTATTTTTATTTTATTTTAAATGTTTATTAATTACACAGCTTAAGCTGAATAGGATGCCTAATACCACCTCAGCCTTTTGTTTCCTCAAAAGTGTCAATAGTGACATCATTCAAAAGAATAGCATAGATGTGTTTCCTCAAAAGAATATTATGCCATAATGCCTTGCTACAAGTACTAGAGCCATTGTACTTGATAGCATAGATGCATTTCAGTGAAAAGTAATTCACTGTGGTTCCCAAAATAACCCTAATGCCAATGTTTGAATCTATTCATTCCAAAGAGAATTCATTGTTCAAAACTGTCTCTTTTCAACCAATACTAACTTTTGTTTAAAAAAAAATGTTTATTAATTACATAAATGAAAGAATAATGAGCCGAAGTTCTATTGTATCATTCCTAGTGTTACATCGGTGGTCTATAGTATAATACTGACATGTCATTTTCTTTATGATTGTAGCTTGAACATTGTAGGGAACATTGTCAAACGTATAGCATCTTGGTCGAAAATAGTACTGTGTAAAGGACAAAATTTTGACCAATACTAACTTTTTTTTTAAAAAAAATGTGACACCATTTTCAATATATTCCTACTTTTAGTTGAATATATTGCTTGTTTATAATTAGTATGCATATATGAATCTATGAAGATTTGATTTAGCTATTTTCTTCTATTTAGCACAATTAGAAAGCTTTGTTTACCTACAAATTTGTGTGCTTGTCTAAGTTTGATACGCAGATATAAATTGGTATTCAGATATAAATTATTGAGCTTCTCTTTGTTTTGATAATAGTTTAAAATTCTCTACTTAACAGGGCCAACCACGTGAAGGTGGAAGCTCATCTGGCCCCTCCTAGGATCCTCTTATGACCCTTTACAACATTTTAAGACCTCTAAGATGTATTCTTAGAGGTCATAAATGGTCGTAAACACTCATTCTGTTGGTTGTTGCCAGCTTCTCTTTGAGCTTCTCTTTGTTTCGAGAATCATTGAACATTCTTTGAGAAACATAATTGTAGGCATCATGGTCACATTTTTTTGGAGACAATGTAATTGAGTGGTATACCCAGACGATGGAGAGCAATTTCTGCACCTCCGGATCCAAGTTGTTATCCATCTCGCAGTGTCAACTTGGAATCAGAGGTGCAGAAATTGCTCTCCGTGTAGGTATACAACTCAATTATGTTGTCTCCAAAAAAATGTGACCATGATGCCTACAATTATATTTCAAGAATAGTTTAATTAACATTCTCTACTTAATAGGGCCAACCACGTGAAGGTGGAAGCTCATTTGGCCCCTCCTAGGAGCCTCTTATGACCCTTTACGACATTTTAAGACCTCTAAGATGTATTCTTAGAGGTCATAAATGGTCGTAAAGGGTCATAAGGGGTCCTAGGACACAACAGTTGAGAAACGTAAATGTAGGCATCATGGTCACAATGTTTTGGAAACACAACATAATTGAGTGGTATACCTAGATGATGCAACACAACCACTACTCCTGTAGTTCTAAGTTGACACTGCGGGATCCAAAAACCAAAGATAAGGAATCTATATATGGTTTTTGGATCCACAGTGTCAACTTAGAACTACAGGAGTAGTGGTTGTGTTGCATTTTCTGGGTATAGCATTCAATTATGTTGTGTCTCCAAACAATTGGGACCATGATGCCTACATTTATGTTTCTCAGCTGTTGTGATACCTACATTTATATTTTGTAGCTATCATATTTATTTGCATGTTCTTTGTGTTTGGCTTCTCTCCCTCGCATCGAAAATAAGATTTTTCCCACTCTGAATTGAGAATGCACGTGCAACACAAGCATAATATGCACAGATAGCAGGTGGAGTTGAAAAAACACAACACGTTTACATTTTTGCGATGGTCTATAACTTAAAATATGCAATTAAAGACCTCTATAAAAAATGCAACCCTGTTGTGTTTTTCAACTCCACCTGATATCCGTGCATATTCTGCAAGATTGCATATTGAACTAGGCTTCTCCTTCTGCATTGCCTGAAACCAAGAGACTATCATAGTTAACATCTAAATGGCATGTCTCATCATCACAACTAATCCACCTTAAACAATTGAATATGTTTTCTTGTATTAAATATCCATTAATCAAAATTTGAATAGAAAATGTATACCTTGAGTACTACAATTCACATTAGAATTGATGCCTCCATCGTGCTCGGCTGATGCAATATCAATATCCACAGGCTGCATTCCAATGTAAATAATAGATTTAGATGATGATATCATAGAAATTCCTAATTCACAGTCCATCGTTTGTTCTCTAAAACACTAAATTAGGGATTTCTGCGATATCCTCATCTGTATCTACAGCTATTGCCTCTATTTTTGCAGGTGCTTTTCCCCTATTTGATATTTATCTTTAGGTGTCCACACTCATTCTGTTGGTTGTTGCCAACTTCTCTTTGTTTCAAGAATAGTTTAACATTCTCTGAGAAACATAATTGTAGGCATCATGGTCACATTTTTTTGGAGATGATGTAATTGAGTGGTATACCTAGACGATGGAGAGCAACTTTTGCACCTTTGGTTCCAAGTTGTTCTCCATCCCACAGTGTCAACTTGGAATAGTTTCATCCCTGATGTGACCATGATGCCTACAATTATGTTTCAAGAATAGTTTAATTAACATTCTCTACTTAACAAGGCCAACCACGTGAAGGTGGAAGCTCATCTAGCCCCTCCTAGGAGCCTCTTATGACCCTTTAAAACATTTTAAGACCTCTAAGATGTATTCTTAGAGGTCTTAAAGGGTCATAAGGGGTCCTGGGACACAACAGCTGAGAAACATAATTGTAGGCATCATGATCACATTTTTTTGGAGACAACGTAATTGAGTGGTATACCCAAATGATGAAGATCAACTTCTGCTCCTCTGGTTCCAAGTTGACAATGCGGGATCCCAAGACCATAGATAAGGAATAAATTGAGAGAGCAGAGGAGGGCCATAACAACAAAAATAATAGAGGACAAACCTCAAGTTAAATGAGGCAACTGCAAACATTTTAATAGAATTTTATTAAAATGTTTATAGTTGCCTCATTTAACTTGAGGTTCGTCTTGTATTATTTTGGTCATTATGGCCCTCCTCCGCTCTCTCAATTTATTCCTTATCTATGGTCTTTGGATCTCGCAGTGTCAACTTGGAATCGGAGGAGCAGAGGTTGCTCTCCATCGTTTGGGTATAAAACTCAATTATGTTGTCTCCAAAAAATTGTGACCATGATGCCTACAATTATGTTTCTCAACTATTGTGAAATCTACATTTATGTTTCTCAATTGCCGTGTTTATGTGTATGTTTTTTATGTGTTTAGGAAGACATCTTTCTAGCCTGAGCCTAGATCCTTCGGCAATTAGCTTAATAATAATTGTAGATGACAGATGAGCAATTAGCTATCCAAGAAAAAGCCCATAAATGAACTATATGTACCCCAATTAATGTGCCCTATGTGCGTACCCAAATGATATATTTGAAACAACAAGGGTAAGGCTAAATTTACCCTTGTTGTTTCAAATATATCATTTAGGTATGTGTAGAAGGCACAAGAATTGGGGTAAACACAATTCATTTAAAAGATTTTTCTTGGGAAGCTAATTGCTCAACTCTCATTTGCTTCATTTATTATCAAGCTAATTGTCGAAGGATCCAAGACCAGGCTAGAAAGACGTCTTCCAATTTTGTTTAAGCCATATTCCTTGTTCTTGTCAAACTTCCTTGGTACGGTAGGCCTGCTCTCTGCAGTACTCTTCTTCAGTGAGACTTGATACCATGTTACGCTCAAAATTTAGTGAGACTTCATACCACACAGCGTCCATAGATTACGTTCAATGCATTATTTATGCTTGCATTAGTGGGAAAACTCTTGAAAACACACAAAAGAGATAGTCAATCCATAGTCAAGGTCAAGGAACAAATGGAACAACCAAGAAAACACTATATGTTAAATCATGTGATTGATAGCAGATTGGGGCTCCCATGAGCCATAAACATGAAGAATTATTAAAATATTAGTTACAATATGAAAATACTAAACTAACTAATTCCTGAGTTCATCTCTGCATATGGTCGCAACAAATTAGATATGTGATTACAATACAGAGAAGGCATCGTAAAAATATAATTTCAAAATTTGCCCTAGCTTGACACGTTTTGCACTCAAATCCTTCATCATGGATAAGTGGAGATGGGCAGATAGATGCAGATGAGTTGTCATCGACCCAACTAAAGTATCCACAACCATTATTTCCTTGTGATACCCAGTCTACATTAGTTCTTATATTATAATGAATAGTATTTACATTAGAAACTTTAAATATATACACATTAGCAACCTTTTTTTATTAGGGCAGCACCAAAATTGTCATCCAGGGTTGTTCAATGTCTGTGAAGTCTTCAACACACACTTCCCACCACCACATTGATAGTTTGGCACATTGACAAGAGTCATCGAACCTATATCAATAATGCACCGCACCATCGTTACTACATTTATTATTTTTATATGATTATTTTTATAGTCCAAATACACCAAGGAGTACCATCAGAAATATTAACCATTTAAAATAATGAAAAGTAAACCTAAATCAAATAGCTCATTTTTTTATCAGCATGTGTAGTCTGTGTGTATATGAAAAATGAAAGAAATATGAAGCTGAAATAAAATAGTGAACAAAATAGTATTCCACATAGAGTGAATGAAATATACCATCAAAAGAAGGTGACAAAATCCTATCATGAAGCATAGACATAGGAAATCAAAAAGGGACAAAAGACAAGAAATAAGAAAAATCATTACGACTATAGAAAAATCATTTATACTATAATCAAAAAAAGAAACACTCTTTGTCAACAATTTCCAAAATCATTAGGACTATAAATAGATGGTTCTGATATTGCTTTTCCATTACAATAATTGAGCACTCATCATTTGGTACTTCTTGGTGTATTCCATTTAATTTTTTCAGTTGCCGTGTTTATGTGAATGTTCTTTATGTGTTTGGCTTCTCTCCCTCGCGAGGGATACATTGATAGGTAATTGATTTGAAAGCATAATGATTTGACAGTCTTTTTTTAGGATAGGTGTAATCATCCTGCCAACCTTAATTAGCAACATTGGTGTCCTATCATTGCACAAGTGCAAGACGGTAAGGGTCTATTCAAGGAGGGATGAAAAAAAGGTCATTTTAACCTTGCAAGCCTAGGTTTTAGAATAGGTTTAGGTTTCTCAATAAGGTTGACTACATTATTTTTCATGTTATATGTAATGTCAACATTCACTTATTAGCAGATATTTCAAGTCTCCAAGTGTGGAGTTCACTGTCCCTGGTAGTTTTCTATTGGTTTACAACAGTGCTTCTTCCCATAATCAAACAATGGATTTGATTCCAACCTAAGATTACATAAAACCCCTCATAAAATTTTAAAACAATAAGAATACAGTCTTCATTCACAGTCACTGTCAATGTTCCTCAAATCAGTGATTAGAACAGGCAATTAAAATGTCCCTCAAATCATTAATCAGTTGATTATTATATAAGCTCCTCAAGCATGAGTTGGAGAGGACTACATCAAAACCAAAAACATTAATCAGTTGATTATTATATAAGCTCCTCAAGCATGAGTTGGATGATGTGGATTATGTAGATATAAGAACTAATGTATCCACATCATCCAACTCATGCTTGAGGAGCTTATATTATTTACTACCTTTTTGTCTTGGCATTTGTCATTATTTTTGAGAAATTCAGTCTATAAAAGGATGGTGAACAAAAATGACAGTCCAATAGATGGAAATTCAAGTCCCATAAATATCAGTGGATAGTGCTAAAACAAAATTATGACAGCCTTCATGTTGAAGTGACAGTCTTGCCTAAGAAAATACTGGACAATTGTAAGTCCAAACATTAAGGTTGTGTAGAAACAGTCTATAAAAGCTTACAAGCAAGACAAGAACGGCCTTTGAAAATGTTGAAACAAAAAAGGAAAACCATAGAACAGTCAGTCCTATGAAGAATTTAAAAGGCTAAAATGGAAGACAATCTAAATGGTCATGTGACAATCACAAATGTTGTTGGAGTTGAACAAAGAAAACTAGGCCAAGGGAATGATGAACTAATAGGTATAATAGTCAATGTTAAACAAGTTGGTGTCAAAAGAACGTTGATCTCGAAGGATTTTTAGTTAGTCGTGAAGGTAAAATTTTGAAGACAGATGAAGACAACCAACAATCCAAGTATAGTCACAAGAAACATCACAATGAGGACAATCATCCCATGACAGTCATGCCAAACAACAATGAGCATGCAGTAGTTCTTGATGGAAGATCAAAGGAGAGTAGACAGCAAGTCAAGTTTTTGCAAGAAGTACATGAAATGTTTTAGAGGCTTAGTAGCATGACTCACTAACAGTATGGAGGATAAGGTGACAGTCCACTAAAGGACATTCATCCAAGGCAGCATTATGCAAAGGATAGTACTATAAAATGAGAAGTTTGGTAATGATGGATGGTGGAAAGGTCAATGAGAAAAGTATGAATGGATTGGATCAATGGATTGGAATGGATATGGGTAGAGTATAGAAGAGTTTAGAATGATGTTAGAGTTTCTTGTGGATGATAAGGAAAAGCCATAGTGCTTAGGGGAATAGTGTGATGACTGTCCCAACTAGAGAATCCCTCCCTCTCAGTAAACTAAATAGTTGTGGCATAGGATCATTCAACTATTTGTGGACCCTTTGTCTTCTAAACAATGACCAATCTTTCAATCAAATGCACCTTATGTTTGACGTGTGGTGGTAACTTTCTCATTGTAGTGATGAATCTATTGTTTAAATCAACTACACATGAATATGAGACAGACAATGAGGATGCACAAACATGAATGATTCATATGTTTCAAGGTACAAAAATATCCTAGATAGACAAAGGGTCCACAAACAGTTGAAGGATCCTATGCCACAACTATTCTTACTGAGAGAAATATGATATGAAAATCTCACAACTAGATACAGCTGCCCCAGGCAAGGCAGTTTGCATAATTGGACAAGTTGAAAGGTGCCATGAAGAACCTATAATATAAAGTTGTGATTCTCTAGTTGGGACAGTCATCACACTATTTAGAAGAAATATGAATATGAAGAAATAGTACTACCGTCTAGGATATTTTTGTACCATTCTTTGGCACTTTCTTTTAAGGAATTCACAAACAATTTTATCAAGGCATACTCATTGTCTGTCTCATATTCATGTGTAGTATTGTCAAACATATTGAGCACTTTAAATAAAGAATACAATGGAAAAGAAAGAGAAAATAGCTTTAAATCAAATTTTTAATTCAGTATTTTTTTTAAATGCCAAGTTACTGGCTGATTCTTTTAACCAAAACCAAATCCAAATCCAAGTGTAAGTCAAAAATCAGCTTGCCATGTACTCATCAAACCAATATATCTTTTTATTTGAATGTCAATTTTTACTGTCTAAAAAAACTATACATACACACCTACGATTCGCTATCAGAAAAATATGAATAAGAACTGGTTTTGGATTGCACCGAGACCTTTATAGTGCCATGAAGAACCTATAATATAAAGTTGCGATTCTCTAGTTGGGACAGTCATCACACTATTTAGAAGAAATATGAAGAAATATGAATATGAAGAAATAGTACTACTATCTAGGATATTTTTGTACCATTCTTTGGCAATTTATTTTAAGGAATTCACAAACAATTTTATCAAGGCATGCTCATTGTCTGTCTCATATTCATGTGGAATGGATATGGGACAGTCATCACACTATTCCCCTAAGAACTATGGCTTTGCCTTCTCATCCACAAGAAACTCTAACATCATTCTAAACTCTTCTATACTCTGCCCATATCCATTCCAATCCATTGATTCGGCCAATCCATTCATACTTCTACACAAACAAATTAACTCACCAAAATGCTGTCATCCTGGGACAATCATTATAGGGACAATGACCAATCTTTCAATCAAATGCACCTTATGTTTGATGTGTGGTGGTAACTTTCTCTATTGTTTAAATCAACTACACATGAATATGAGATAGACAATTAGGATGCACAAACAAGAATGATTCATATGTTTCAAGGTACATTAGGAACAATAGATTCCAAGTGGAGATGCATTAGGAACCTTATTGTCGTTCACTGAGATGTAACACTGAGGGAACAATGATAGTTGGTTGGAATGGTTATGTTAGGAAGTTATGGGATGGTTATGTTCCCTATTAGTTGGAATGGTTATGTTATGAATGGTCATAGGGAGTCTCTATTACAAAACAGTGAGAACATACTGGTGTATGTTTTGGTGAACGAAAAGACAATATAACTTTATTGTTCTATGCAATTTGATGACTATTTGAAACTCTATTAACTTGGTTGAATTATATATGCATTGACAAAGTCTTTTTAACCAAATTGACTTGCTATTTGATGAGTTTCAGTTTACTTTGAACTTGTTGTTGCGTTGGTGTAGAACAGTGGTTATCTTTTAATTGTTTTGTTATTGCAGTAGAGTTTTAGATAAATGGAAGTTATTCCATGAATAATATAAGGCCTAATTCATGGAATGAAAATTATTAACTTGTATTATATAAAGTTGACCATGCATATGTAGATCCAAGTGAGTTAGAAGTGATCACAGTCAAGAATGGTGAAAGAAACCAGTGAGAATGGTGGCTCGGGTGTAACAGTGGATGATCTGTCCACATAAGGTATCTATTTTATGTTGTGGAATAGTTTATTATGTTGATTGGAAGGTGATTCAATCACCAATTGGTTGCATAAGTGAGTTGTGACAGGAGTTTGAAGAAGCCCTAAAAAATAGGGTTAGAGGGCACCAAATTTGGGGTTTTCTAGGTTACTATGTATTTGCTGTGACTATTGTTCATTGTGCGGTTAAATGTTTTATTAAGACACAGTTCACCACTAGTTAGAAACTTACACTTTGGATAACACACCCCAAATTCATACTCATGCATTTTTAAGTTTGATTGTGTAGTATTATTTACATTTTTTCCACAGAGTTCCAGTCTCCGACAGACCATGTTCGAAGGTATTCCGATTGGATTTGTTATGAGACTCAACCCTTAACTTGTATCTCCTCCATGAGAATCCAATGTTGTTGGAAGGGGACCAAGTTAAGCATATATATATATATATATATATATATATATATATATATATATATATATATATATATATATATATATATATATATATATATATATATATATATATTTATATATATATATATATATTCATGCTGAGATCAGCTATAAAGGAAATACAGTCGAATTTCATATATATATATCAGTCACAATGTGTATCATGACTGTGATAACAGTTACGATACCTATACATACCATGATTTATAACAGTCATGATACATATACATACCGTAACTTACATCAATGCTATATATACTATTCATGATATGTATATGTATCGTGACTGCAATCATGATACATATACATATTGTGACCTATATCACTGAAGTCGATAATCATGACATTATTGTGCATCGTTTGTTAAGTGTTAAAATAGTAATATGAAATGACATCATTATAATTAGAAGTTTATTGTTATCAAATGATTATTATTGTGGAAAGACATGACCCTACGTAACTATCCAGTCACGTACGGTCATGTCATTTCACAATAATAACCATTTTTTATTCTTCTACTTATATGAGATCATATCTGCTGTTTAGAAATCAATCACAATGGCAATTATCTAATCTAGCAGAAGTTCAATTATGAAAAAGCATTACGTTTATTCTTTATTCTGATCTATATTCTTTAACACCCTGCCCTGCAAATGTATGCAAAATGTGGAAGTATAGACAAAGGCCAGCGAACTTTTTGACAAAATGCATTTAAGAATCATGGTTTTATGGAATGCCATGATTGCAGGATAATCACAAAATATACTTGCTAAAAAGGCTTTCAGAAAATTTCAAGCAAAAGCAATCAACATGTGTAAAATCAAATTTGACAACCTATTAGCATCCTTCCTAGATATTACCAAAATGGGAACTTTGGAACAGGGTATGGACATCGATCAAAGCATAATGATAGGGGTTTTTAACTTGGATTCATCCTTGCTTTGGTCAAAATGGAAAAGGAAACATATGGGGGATATGGTTTAGTTTATCCTATCCTTCTGGCAACATGCTTTGAAGCTTCACTTGCCACAAAAAAGCAAAGCAAAACCTCAATGCACCTATATTGACATTTAAGTCTTGATACTGTTTCAAATTTGTGAGGACTATACTTATCAAACTTCTTGTTATTCCTTAGCCTCCAATATTGTTTGTTGGGATCACATTTCCTACCCTTGAGCCTACATTCAATTTGGAGTGCCCAAAAATTTCCCTAATAAAAGTGCTTATAGGGTAATTATTATCTATTAGTATTCAACCTTATCCTGAATACAAATGTTTATGTTCTAATATTTTACTTATTTAAAAGGAGTATGAATATGTGTATAGTACATATTACACAAGAATATCACGCATCATCTAATAACAACCTCAGTCTTAGATGTGGGTATCATACAAAATCCTTAGTGTATTCACATAATGAAGCAACAAAAGTACATACCCTAGAAAATGGGCGTCGGCTAAGCTCCTAATAAAATGCACCAAAAGACAGAAAAAGAAAACTTTGGGAAATCTACAAATGGTGAAAACACTATTTTTTTAGCAATTTCTTTTGAAGACTTGCAATGCAAAGTATGCAGATCATGCACAGTTAATGTCTTTCCCAATTTTGAGCATTGAACAAATGAAATGGCATTACCCTAATTTGTTTTTTCACCCAGCGGCATGGAATCTCTGTGATGAAAGCACAAATTAGGGCCATGACTTCATGGCAATGCTGACACAATGTGTTGAGTTCAGCCTGACAGAATGTCATGGGATAGAGAGGAATAAACACAATGCAAACTATTTGTATCTACCTAACTGGATGTGTTATGACAGTCACCACATATCTATTCTCTCACAGTCGACTGTGTAAATTGGGAATAATTTGAATAACAAAAACTAATAACATGAATGCATTGGAGTTACTACAACACTACCAAAATATCAGTTAAACTTGTTGTAGCATAACAACTGTATGTTCCTTATGAAATCGACTATGTAAGTTTTGAATGAACAACTTTTACAAGTTACACATGCCGCTGTTACATCCAAACTGGTTGTGGGTATATGTAAATATCAATTACTTGTGCTATCAACCATAGGAACGTACTCATAATTTTATTTCACTTTTAACCTCAGGTGTAGGTGCGCTCTTCAAGAATAAGCTCTGCTCCGCTCCTAATTCGCGTGCTTGCTGCAACCGTAAAAGTGAAAATGAGAATTGAAATGTTCTTTTTAAGTAATATGCCTGTATTTGTCTAACATTCAACCGGCATGATATTGGTCGAAAGTTCGACGAACACGGGCATGGTTTAAAAAAAAACCAAATTTTTCCTTCTATAACCCGACCAACCTAAACCATTTTCATTAATGGTCAAAAATAAAGGTCGAAAAATGATGTCAAATGTACTAGTGGCACCAAGATGTTAATCGAAAAAATGGGGTAGCTTCTATCTATGGTTCTTAGTAAGGGCTTCTATTATAAATACTCCTCTTGCTCCCCAAAGGGACTCCTTACCTTGCGGCAAGTAACGGACCTTGCGGCCACAAGAGTACCTTAAGCATTCTTGCTCAACATTTTCCTCATGGTCACAATCCCACAAGTACTCACATTAAGTGAAGATAAGTACTACGTCTACCAAGGTTTTGTGTCCTTGATAGCCTTGAGTTTATAGTGGGTTGGAATAGCTCGGTATTAGCTTGTCCCCACTTGGGTCGTTCCTCTTGATTGCTCAAGAGCAGGCCCGCTAAGGATTCTAGAACTAAACAAAGAGTGGATCAACCTTTGAGTTTCAAGATTTCTATTTCACCTCAAGGGTGAAGAGCATACTCTCCTAGCTCAAAAATATCTCCCAAACACACCAAGCAAAGTTTAATTACCCTCTTGCTTTCAAAATCTAGAAGTGGGTCAAGATTTCTGGTTCACCACAAGGGTGAAGAGCATACTCTCTTACCACCAAAAGACTCCTACAACAAGATATTAGGTGCCTAATAAATGAAACAACTAGTATATGCCACACTCAAGATGAAAGCAATTAAACAAGCACTTGATTGGTTTTTATGCTTTGGGAAGCCCTACAAAAAACCATTAGTAGCCCTTGTGCATTTGGAGCTTTGACATGCATTCTTTTAAGCAAATATTTCAAGCTATGAGAGCACCTACAAGCACAACTTGTTAGCTCCACAATGGTTAGCACATCAAAAATTAGATAATCTGCAAGTAAAATAGCTAATCAAATGACAAAATTTGAAAATGAAACTAGCATGGTTGGATCAGGCTCGAAAAGAGCTTTCCAACGATATATCACACTTCAATTTTTGATACCATATGCGAAAAGTGCTAGAAACAACAAATATTCATGTGATACAGTGAGAAACCTCGTGCAAGATTCTGTAACAGTGATGCACAGAAGTATGAACAGTGTACAAAAATCACAAAAAAATAAAAAACAGCCGAAACCTGCAATGAAAATGCAAGAAAAGAAGGACAAAACAAAGCTGTTTTGCCCCATGGTGGGCGCCAAAAATGTACACACTAGAATGTGCACTTCTTTAAGCCATTTCTTCCAAGAGAATCCATGAATGGGAAACCTTGGGAAGGCAACCTAGAGCTCCCTAGGCATGGAGTGCAAGGGTTTTAAGAATGCTCTGAGCTAGAGCTATTAAGCCAATAACCTTGCTAGTAAACCATGCAATGGGAGATTCAATGAGACAAGGGAAAGAATGCCAATATCCTCAAGAATCCAAATAGAGATGAAATGTAAGCTATGCTAAGAATGGAAATGCAAGCTAAGCTATGAAAATGAAAGATAGGAGTTTTACAAATCCTTGCTAATTAAGCTATGTGAACTAAACTAGAGCATGAAAGGAAACTAAGCTAAGAAAGCATAAATATGAAGCTAAGCTAAGAATGCAAGAAATGAAGGCTAAATGCAATAAAATCTCCAAAAGCTCCAAAGTCTCCAAAAAATCATGCAGCATAAGATTAGCATAAAAAGTTGGATTCTAGAATGAGAAGAGAGCTCTCCTTTTAAAGGAATTGAAAAAGAATGGACCATGGAGATTAAGAGGCAAAAGATTTAATCACGGGTGGAGCTTGAAAGAGGAGCAATCCATGTGCACAAGTTTCCTCCAATGAGAAATAAGTGTTGACTTTTGTGCCCCATGCGAGACAAAAGGCATTTTCTTATTTTTATAAAATAAGAATAATGCTTTATTTGTGCAACTTAGGATAAGAGGGAAAGTGGGGGCTTTTTAAAAAGGGGAGGGAATTCCTTTTAAATAAATAAAGACTTTAGGGTAAAATGGTTAGCCCATGGGATATAATTGAATAAATGATAGAAATAGGATTTGATCAAGAATAAGCAATTGATGATTTTAGCAAATAATGCTAGCAAGGGGCTAATAGTCTAGATGACCATTTTTGGGTGATTACATCTACATTAGTGGTTCACAATCTTTTGTGAAGAGGCCATCGAGAAGCTCATGGACATAGTAAATTATTGGTACCGATATGAATGACAAAGTCAAGTTTCCACACATATACATGGATTCATTTGGATAAAAAATGCACCAAACATGGATGCACTAGATTGAAAAAACATTTTCAAAGTAAATAGAGAAAAAAGAAGAATTATTTTACAAATACATCAATACTTAGAACCTTTTCTCTAAATCTGAAATAGGAAACATGATACACATAACTCCAATAGATTATCCATGCCTACTAAACACATCTGAAATATTTTCTACCAATCCTTACGTTGATTATGAAGATTTGGTTAATCATGTACAAAGACACACCAAGAGTATGGAGAGGACTTGCCTATGCAAGAAAGGGAAACATGTAGAATGTATATATGAAGCTCCTTAAAAATGATGTGAAGAATCAAAATTACTATGCGATGAATCAAGACACAAATCCTTCGAACCATCTAGAAATGATGATAGGAGGAACATCCATAACCTAGATATACTCTCCATATGGAGAGTTAATATAGATTGCCAACCTATCACCTCATGACTTCTTATTGTCAAATACATTTCCAAGTATGTATCTAAAGCTAAAGAAAATAAGAGGGTTGTGTCAATATGTTGGTAAGAATTTTTTTAGATGAAAAGATAGAAGATCATGCCATAAAAGCATACGAAAAGTTCATGGATGAGATCATTGCAGAAAGAGATATAGGTGCACAAGAATCATTTCATATGCTAAAAAAATTACCTCTCATGATTTGCAATCACCAATTTATATCACTAAATGTGGGTTAAAAAGTGTTCTACCACCTCAAACAAACAAGCAATGGTAGTGAGATATAATCTAGCTAAACACAATCTTACTTGCATCCTCCAACTCACTTAGAACTGGTTACAATAATTGAATCAGAAAGATATTTCACATATGTTCTTGGTCTCAAAGGATGCAAATGGCAACATAGAAAAGAAAAAGAAATAGTCCTAGAAGCCTTTCCAAGGTTTTATGTTAGTCCAAAAGAAGACTTTGAAAATTTTGAGGCATTTTGTTGGAGAAAGTTACTTCTATGCAAACATTTATAAGAAATAGATAGAGATATAGGCCTAAATGTTCACCTTTGAAAAAAGGTTTTTAAATAGGAAAACTCTCCCATACTTAAGGATTAGACATCCAATAAGTAATTATCTACCTATTTCAAGGTGCATTTAAATATCAAACCAAGGATGTAGACTTGAAATGATGTAGCAAGATATATGTACTAAGTTCCTTTTTGAAGCCTATCAAATTCACAAGAAAATTTGTAAGAAAGTAAATGTTGGAAATAAATTCATAACCTAACAACAAAAAGAACAACTTGCATTGAATAACAGATTCAAATTTTATGAGAAGGATCTACTATGCTAGTCTTCAACTGCAAGAGCGATCACTTGTTATGTTTCTAGTGGTTGCAGGAATATTCTAAGCTCTTAATACCAACTATAAAGAAGGAAAAAGACAAAGGCTTACTCACCAAGTGGCCCCCCTTGGATGAGTGAAGCTAACTACGAAAAATTTATGAAATCAACATAAACCTTGGTTCTTATTCTCAAGAAAGAAATGGATTACACATTGAAACTAAACTCAACTATATTGTTGAAAATAAAGTGTAGTAGTACAACAACATAAGTGCATAATCTATCTTCCAACTATGTACTTTATCTCTCTCTCTCTCTCTCTCTCTCTAGAGGACAACAACTTATTTATACATCTAACTACTAAAATTATTGTTGACCACTTCTCTTCATTTAATGGTGGAAGTTTATTTATATTTAAGAAGTACATGAGATGTTATCTTAACTAGAAAGAATAAGTCTAACATGCACAACCACATGAGGAAATATAGAAAACTAAAGTGCCTAGATCTTTTGATAATAAAGACATCATAACTTACTCACCCAAATAATCGGTAAACTTAGTTAGATTTGCACTCTATCTTTTACTCTTCCCATCATGGCATCTTGAACCGGTCATTCCATAACTATTGCATGCTCACCATAAGTCTGTTGAATCTGCTCCTTCTTCATCTTTGACTTAACTCCTGCACAAGGTGGTTATTAGCACAAGATATACATTTCATTTATTTCACATCTATCCTCGTATTTATATCAATCATAATTAATTATGCACATATCATGTGGCTGCATGAAATAATGAATCACTTGGCTACAAGAACTCATCACACTTCATGCATTCATAAAGAATTTCATAAAGGCAATTAAAGTTCTATTAAACCAAGTTCATCATGAAAACAAATAAAGTCTTTCCATCATATGGTACTATCATAGCTAAGAGTTTTAAAACCTAAAGGCATAGAAAGGAGTTCTTGGTGACTATCATGAGTCACCATACTTAGTTAACAGAGTTTTTAGAGCATAACAAAGTCTGAAAATATATCATAAAATCATATGAAAACATGGCCCTAAACTAGGCCCATCACTAAACAAAGAAGAAATCATTAGTAATTGGAAGCACATGAATGCACACAAATATAATGTATGGCATGTTGATCATAAATATCAAGTTGAAGATGTCTTTGAAGAGGAACATTATTCTGATGGACATATGGATAGACAAGACACTATAAAAATAAATTAGTGTGATTTATTGTCTGAAAGGAGACTTGCTAATAGTATCAGCTTAAGTGATCTTGAGATGTTAGGCAAGTGTGATTTTTATAACAATAATATTTGGGAAGAACATGGTTTTCTTGCACATTTGCATCAAGTTACAGTTCAATTGTGCATAGAAACAAGATGTCTCAACATGATATTCACCCCCTCCCCCATACACAAATTTGTACAACCAAAATTCCAAATTATCACCTAAACAACAACTAGCACTTTCTTTCATTACAAACCACTCGATAGATAATTTCTCAAAACAACCGTTGTACATGGTCATGTAAGGAACAAAAAGAATTGGAAAATCCTATCTAATTAGGTGCATAAGAAATGCGGTTTTGAACTATAGACTAGAAAGAGTAAATCCACTCATTGTTCTCACTCTAAGAGGAATCACAACATTTAATATAAAAGCATCGACCATACATGCAACCCTCAATATTCCAATTAGATAAATGAAACCACTGCAAGGACAAACATTGACAACATTCCAAGAATACATGAAAAATTATACAATACATTCTTATTGATGAGATGAGCTTCATTGGCCCAAAACTACTATTAAAAATTTATAGTAGGTTACGTGAAGCAAAAAACAAATGACAACACATTTCCTTTGGTGGCGTGTTTATAATTCTAATAGGAGACCTTGCTCAACTACCAGCTATTATGGATAAACCTATTTATACATCACACACAATTGCAAGAAACCTATGGCACAAATTTAATATAGTTGTAACGTTACATATAATTTTTAGAGAGAATGGTGATGATCCAACTCAAATACAATTTCGTTAGACATTACAAAAAATGTGCAACACAAAACCAATAGAGCATGATTGGAATTTATTAACGACTCACACAAATAAGCAAAGTTAACGATAATTGAATATGAAGTGTTTGACCAATCAATACATTTTTTTTGATACAAATGTACTAGTAGCATTGCACAATTAAAAAATGCTAAAACAACTAAATGTACCTATTTCACTCAATACACAATGTAAATTTATTAAAAGTGATAATGATGGCTAACTTTCCCAAGAGGTGTTATTATGTAGATTTCAACATGTCATGCTTACAAAAAACCTATGGATCAAAGTTGGTCTTATCAATGGATATCTTGGAGAGGTCAAAGATATTGTATATCTCTTTGGCTTTAAGCCCCCAGAATTGCCAACATATCTTACAGTTACATTTGATAACTACAATGATTTGCCTTGAGATGAAGGAAACCCAAAAACTATTCCAACATAACCAATTACCCGAGCCAAGTGTATACAAATAGTGCTAACCATAGTATGGGCTATCACTATACACAAATTACAAGGCCTAACACTAAATAATCCACAATTGATCTAGGTAAAATTGAAATACAAGGCCTCACCTTTCCAGGAAACTCCATAGTCAAATCCCTAAAAGACCTTCATATAAAGTTTGCCTTCTCTTTGGACCACTATTCCAAAATGAAAAAGAATCCATACAACAATATTAGAAATAAAGAGAAGGATCACCTATAATTGATCTCACAATAAGTCCAAGTATGTGAAGTTAATTGCACACCCACTTTTTTAGTACTATACTTTAAATTATTCCCTTTAGTAATTTCATGATTTTTTTTCTTTCTTATCAATTATAGAATTTTTTATTCTACAAGTTCATACTTGTTGATCAAGAAGAGTAAATTGAGAAGATTTATAGTTACAAATATAACAATTTTTATGTGGTCCATGCATTCGTATGCTATATTTTTTAGGACCTACAAAAAACACAGTAGGACACTATTGTAACTTTAATTCATTCAAAATTGATGCTACTATGCACAAGACTCCCTATTAGATAACTATGAGGGGGTGAATTAGTTAAGTCCAGTTATCCTACAGTCCCAAACAATCCTCGATCTATAAAACAAATCTTTCAAACAATTTAATCAACTTGGTAAAACTTTAATTATGCCTCTTTGTTCAATTACCAAATACCAGTAAATTATCTAGTTTATATACCGATCAAACCAGTTGTAGTAATGTATAAATTAGAATAACAATTCATTACATCCATACACATATAACACTTTGATTTTAACGTGGAAACCCTGTTAGGGGAAAAACCACCTGGGACCAGTAACCCAAAATAATTTCACTCTTCTGAAGTGAGCTCGATTAAGAGTCAACCCTATTAAAGGTTACAATAACACACTGTAAGGTGTGACCTGGTTAGAGGGTTTATCACTAATAGTTCTTCATGACCAAACATTCACTATGGGGTCAACAAGAAAATAATCAACATTCATTGAATGTCATATTGAAATATAAAAGACTGTCAAGTCCCACTCAGTTAAGAGATTTATCTATAGCAATGGTTAGAATGCAACAATAATAATCTTATTCAAATACACCTTTGATTTGTAGATTTTCAGATCTATGCTAAGCTCAAAATACCTCTGGCCAATATAATCAATTCAATTTCTTTGTATCCTCCAACTCTGTTCTTCTCGGTTAATTCCTTCCTCTAACGCTCGGTGTTGTCTGCATAATTGCTTGGTTCTGTCTTCAACCTGTTTGACAAACTTGCATGAATGCAATCTCCTCGTGCATATTTCATAGTTAATAATGAATCTATTGTCTCTTTTTGATGAAGGGTGCTCCCCTTAATACCACAAACACATAACAGAAATAGAGAAACAACAACAATATGCAAGAACAGAAAGTTGGCTTCTTATTATCTCCACAAATGTGGAATTACAAACTTTCAGAATTACAATATGCAAAGCCACATGGGCATTCCCTTACAGTATTCTGTAGGACAAAGCCTCGAACTATTACCCAGAACTACTACCCAGAACTATTCTGAACTGCCTAAGACAATAATACAGCCTTCCTTATATAGGCATTTTCCACCGCCTGGGAAGGTTCCAGAATTTTTAGCCAATAAGGCCGACCAAACTTAGAATTATTTTATTTTACATTTTTTTTATTACATCATAGTCGGCTCAAGATAACCTTTGAAACCCGAACAGAAATTTTGAAGAAAATTATTTTTCGCCATTTCAGGTGGCCCAACTTCTGAAGACCATAAGTCATCACCCGTTGACCCGCTCGGCTATTATAACCCCATTTTGGAAATGCCACAAAGCGCTCTACAGGCTTGACTAGTGCAAGCGCTTGTCACCCAAATTTTCGACCTCATCCGGGGCCTCTAAAGCCTTCAAAACTGAGTTCAAAGTTTCTGTCCCCTGCTGCCAATACCGAAAATCTTCAATATCTTCCAACATACACTTGATCTGGAAATGAAACTTTACTGGCAGACTTATATAACCAAAATGAACCTCCAAGAAAGAAATCAGATCATTCTGAGCACATGCAAAAATTACCAAAAATAGTAACTTTCCATAAATAGCAACTCTGCACAAAATAACCCTTATTGAATATAAAAATAGAAATATTTTTGGGTGATGCAAGATTGCTCTTACACCCAGGATGCTCCTGCATCACTTTTTATAGACATCATAAACTATTTTATTTTCAGCCATAGATTTTGCTTCTTAATCTTCATCGTTGATTTTTCCGCTTTAACCTTCCTCAAAACTTGTGTCTGAAACATGTTTCATTCTCCATCATCCTTGAATTTTGTCACTCATTTGATCATCATAAAAAACTTTATCTTTAACCTCAAAATCATCCATAATTGTCTAGCTCATCATCTTTAGTTGACTGTCATATGTTTCATTTATTTCTTTCACTTGGTCAATATCGTGATGTGTTGGTGACTGCTAACTCAGTTAACACTATACTCGGGATACTTGCTCGGTGTACACTGTTTCAACTTGATGTATACTAGGTTCTTCATTTACCGATCACATAAACCTATTCATTCTGGTAACCAGACATAATAACTCGACCAAAATAACCTTGGACACAATAACCCGGCCATAATAACCCAAGGACACGATAACCCAAGGTCACAATAACCCATGGTCAAAATAACCCAAGTTAAAAATAACCCATGGACAAAATAACCCATATCATTCTAGATCAAGTTAGTATTCTTAAAAAGGGATTGTGAGGCACCATAGAGGATACTTAAGTCATTTTTAGACCATATATCCATTATATACCCCTAAAATAGCCTTAAAACATCTTTAACATGCTTAAATAACTTATAAAATGGTAAATGATTATAGAAATAAAGACAAATTCGTGGGAATAAGCTAAATAAGAGTTATTATGAAAAGATGTAAGTCAAAAGGCATTATGAAGAGGCATTAAGAGGATATATAAAGTGGTAGAATTAAGAGCTTAGAGAAGTAAAGGAAGGAAGAAGGGGAGAAGAATGAAGAGAGTGTAGAGTGATAAGAAAAAGAGAAATCAAAATTCATAAAAAAAAATATTTTTTAATATAATTTTTTAAACATTATATTAAAGTTTTCTAGGGGTTTCTATAAAGTATACAAAAATAAATATACTTTTAGGAAATCAAGAAATTCTTCATAATTTTTAATATATACATTGCCTCTTTAATTTTTAACAAGTCAAAAAAAATAAGAAATTACTCATTTTAAATGGTTACACATTTTTGCTTCATTGAGAAGGTGTCAATAAAATGATCTAGCATTGTGTAGAATATTTTACAAATAAATGTTCAAGTCAGTGCTATACTACAACACAAACAAAATCTAGTGATGTGATTAGCAGTACAAGACATAATCATGCTCCAAAAATTGAGATGATCACTGTCAAACAAAAGTTGAATGAAATGAAAGACATGGCGTGGTTGACTCAAGAGTCTACAAGAAATATCATTTCTACTACATGTTCTAATATTTCATTATCGGTAGCAGGAGCAACACCATCAACCAATGCATTATCCAAAATGATTCGAAGGAAAAGAATAAGATTTGAAGCACCACCACCAAATCCTTAGACATCGAGAGATCTTATCTTACCAATTGAATATACAATTACCAATAGAGGGAAAATTTTTCTTTATCATGATAGTAATGATGAAAATCATTTTTTAATATTCACCACTACAAAAAATTTGCAACTACTAAAAGAATCTGAAAATTGGTTTAGTGATGGTACATTTAAAACAGTACCAAGTATTTTTCAGCAGTTGTACACAATTCATGGCTTGAAAAATGATGCAATATTTCCACTCATCTATATTCTTATGACCAACAAAACAAGATCCACTTATACAAAAGTACTTGTAAAATTAAAACAACTACAACCTGATCTAAACCCAAAAACTATACTTATTGATTTTGAATTAGGTTTCAAGGGAGCTATTTTTGAAATTTTTCCAAATGTCACTATTCGGGGATGTCTTTTCCATTTCTCTGAGTGCTCATGGATGAAAGTTCAAGAAGAAGGTCTACAAACACGTTACAGTGTCGATAAAGTATTTTCATTTGAGATCAAAAAATTGGTTGCATTAGCTTTTGTGCCTCAGATATATGTAATCAATGTATTTGAAATACTTCTACAATCTCCTTATTATATAGAACATGAGGAGACTTTGCAACCCATAATTGATTATTTTGAAGACATATAGATTGAAAGACTAACTAGAAGAGGCAACAAACGGTCACCCAAGTTTCCAATCACAATGTGGAACTGCTATTCAGCTATTCAAGATGATCTTCCCAAAACCAATAATTCTATTGAGGGATGGCATAGAGGATTTAGTGAATTGCTTTAATCATCACAATTTGAAAATTCATCAAAGCAGTGAAAAAAGAACACGGTCACCAAGAGAATAAAATAGAGAAATATATGGCTAGACACACTACACAACCAAGCAAAAAAAAATACCGTGAACTCAAAGAAAGACTAAAAAGACTAGTTGATGGTTATGACAATAATAATATTTTAGATTATATAAGAGGCATTGCTCATAATTTGACAATTTAATTGAAAATTTGAATAATTTTTTTTTTAGAAATATACTTGTAATTTATAAATTTTGTTTTCCTTTCTCTATAATCTTATGGGGTTATTTTGTCCATGGGTTATTTTGACTTCAGGTTATTTTGGATTGGGTTATTATGACCCTGGGTTATTTTGTCCTTGAGTTATTATGGCTGGGTTATTTTGTCCAGGTATTTTGGCTGAGTTATTATGTCCTATAACTATTCATTCTTGATCTTCAATCCATAATAGAATTATGTAATACAATCAAATCACTAAAATAATTCCATAGACTCATCAATAAGTTACCCAATGAATACCATATCCATAACTTTCTCACACATCTCATCTTCATGTAGTTATCTCATTCTTTCACCATTATTTCCTTTTTAAATGTTTATAACTATCATGATAAGTATAGTCAAAACTAGTTGACATCAATGATAATATAATAACTAATTTAATGTGTCACATATATCTTAGTAGCTCAGTGATCATACATCATTATCTTTTGAAGTATCTGATCAGTTGTCAAAATCATCCTTAAGATATTCAATCAGTTGTATTCTATCAATCTCTCCCTTTGAAATTGATGGCAACACAATATGAAATATGTCATAGAATACCAAACGTCTATTATACAACTCTGTATACAAATGTTGTAACTTGGTAAGCTCTCCCTAGATTATACATTTAATATGTTTAATCACTACACAACATCAATACTCTCCCTTTTGGTAATCTCTCTCCCTGTGGATAAATATTTCATTAAATCATTTCTCTCCCTTTAGATTTAGCTTGAATATTTCATGTAACCATCTCTCCCTTTGACAAAAATGCCAAAAAGAAAATAATCAGCTCTTCAATAGCCAAATCAATATATTTATTGTTCCATTTAGATTTAGTACCTTGCATGTACCGATATGCAGTTTCAGCTTGTCTTCCATCTTTCACAACCTTGGGAAACCAAAAGTGTGAACATTATGCATCAAAATCATTCGATCTTTTGATAAAGTACAAGTTGATGCAACCTCCTATCACCTTAGTGACTATTAGATAGGGGATGGACCCCTAGTCTATTTCTCAAGTATTCAAATGTGTCCTTTGGTAACGGTTTAGTAAATATATCAACAAGTTATTCTTATGATTTCACATACTCAAATATAACTTATTTTTCTTGAAGGTGTTCCCTCAAGTAGAGATACTTTATAGAAATATGCTTTGTCTTTGCATGCATCACTGGATTCTTAGAAATATTAATTGCACTTGTGTTATCACAATAGATTATCACTAGATTAGTGATCTCCTCATTCATACCTTCAAATAGTTTTTTTATCCATGCAATAATTGAACAATTAGCAATAGAAACAACATATTCTTCTTCTGCAGTGGACTGAGAAATGCATCCTTGTTTCTTACTTATCCAAGTAACCAATCTTTTGTCCTAAAAAGAATGTTCCACTAGTAGTGCTCTTTCTAGCATTAATGTTTCCAGCCCAATTTGCATCAGTGTAAACTTTTAGTTTAAAATCACCTTCTTTCTTATACCATAAACCATAGTTTTCAGTGTTCTTCAAGTATCTCAAAATTATTTTCACAACAGTCGTGTGTGATTCTTTAGGATTAGCAGAAAATATTGCTACAATTCCAACCACATGTGCAATATCTGGTCTACTATGCACAACATACATCAACTTGTCAATCATAGATCTATACACAGTTTGATTTACCTCAATTGTCTTGTCATCCTTTATCAATTTGCATTTGGTGACCATAGGTGTACCGACTGGTTTTGAGTCTTCCATACCAAATGTCTTCAATACTTGTTTGATGTATTTGGATTGTGTGATGTATATGCCTTCATCCCATTGTAATATTTGCAAGCCAAGAAAAAAATTGATCTCACCAAATATTGACATTTCAAATTCATTTCTCATTTCATCAACAAATTATTTGCATAATTTATCATGTCCTCCAAATAATATCATCATGAAATATTTCAACAATAAGAATCTTGTCATCAGTTTCACTTTTCAAATACAAATTATTGTTGTCACTTGTTCTAACAAATCCAATACTTATTAGATGGGAATATAGTCTTTCATACCATGCTCTCGGTGATTGTTTTAGTCCATACAATGCTTTGTGCAACTTACATACCATGTTCCTCTGATTAGGATCAACAAAACCTTCAGGTTGTTCAATGTATACCTCTTCCCCAAGTATCCCATTCAAAAATGCAAATTTAACATCCATTTGATAAACTTTAAATCCTTTGTAAGAAGCATATGCAAGCAATATTCTTACTCCTTCAAGTCTAGAAATGGGTGCAAAAGTTTCTCCATAGTCAATTCCCTCTTCTTTTTCATAACCTTTGCATACTAGTCTTGCTTTGTTTCTTGTCACATCTCCATTCTCATTCAGTTTGTTTTTTAATATTCATTTAGTTCTAATCACATTCTTGTCTTTCGATCTTGGTACCAATGTCCATGTTTTTTTTTTCTATATTTTCTCAATCTCTTCATTCATTTCCTTGATCCATTCATCATTTTCTAATGCATCTCTAACTTTTTTAGGCTCAAATTCATAAACTAAACAAGTGTTGTTCCTCAAATTACTTTGTGTCATCATTCTTTCTTTCTTATCTCCAATTATCTAATCTTGTGGATGGTGTCTCCTCACATATCTTGCAAGTATAGGTTCATTTCTCTATTCTTCAATGTGATCTCCATTCAGTGCATGATCATTATCTTCATCGGTAATATTTTGTTGATTCACGATTTGTAAAGATTATTGCTCGGTAGAATTGCCCTATTGCTCGGTAACGCCAAACTGTTTCTCAGGTAGAGTTTCAGGTTCCTCAATGTAAACAAATCTACCATAGTCTTCTATTTTCTTTCTGCTTTCTTCATCATTCTTCTTTGCAAAATCACCAAATCTCACATTTGTACTTTCAATCATTTTATTAGTAGCATTGTTCAAACATTTATAAGCTTTTCTTTTAGTAGAATATCCTAGAAATATTCCTTCATCACTTTTTAATCAAATTTCTCATTTCTATCATCTTTCAGAATGTAACATCTACTTCCAAATATTATAAAATAACTCACATTGGGTGTGTAACCATACCATAATTCATAAGGTGTCTTGTTTGATTCTTTCTTCAATTGAACTTTGTTCAGTGTTTATATAGTAGTACTAATAGCTTCTCTCCAATACATTTATGCAACATCCTTTTCAATCATCAGTGTTCTAGCACAATCAACAATTGATTTATTTCTCCTTTCAACAATCTCAATATGTTGGGGTGTTCTCGGTGTGAATACCTATCTCTTAGGTCCATTCTCATTACAAAAATTAGTGAACTCATTAGAAATAAATTCACCACCTCTATTTGACCTTAAGTATTTTAGTTCTTTACCACTTTCTTTTTCCACTTTTGTTTTATACCACTTAAACATTTTGAAAGCTTCAGATTTTTCTTTTAAGAACATGACAGTCATCTTTCTAGAGAAGTCATCAACAAACAAGATAAAATATATGTCTCCATAATAGCTCTGAGTTCTCATAGGACCACACAAGTCAGTATGAACTAACTCTAAAATAGGATTAGATGAATAGTGTTTTCTCTTAAAACTAGATTTTGACATTTTTCCCATTTGACATTGTTTGCACATTACATGGTCAGGTTTAGATAAGCTTGAGAAACCTCTAACTCTCCTTTTCTTACTGATCTTAACCATGTTGTCAAATTTCACATGACATAACCTTTTGTGTCATAACCATACATCTTCATTTTTAGTCAATAAACAAGAATTTTCAGCATTGTCAAGATAGAATAAGTTACCTTTTGATTGTTCACTAGTAGCGACAAACTTTCCAGTCTCATCATAGATCTTCACCTTTCTATTCTCAAATGCAACTTGATGACTTGTATTGTTCATTTGTTCTACACTTAACAGATTATAGTTAAGTCCTTTCACCCAATATGCATTCTCACATCTAATCTTATTGTTCAACAATATAAACCCTTTTCCTTTCACTAGACAAGGTGTATCATTTTCCATTTTCATGAATCCATCATTATAATGTTCAATGTATTCAAATTTCTCTTCATCACCATTCATATGATGTGTACAACCACTATCAATAATCCAAGTATCATTCTTTCTAACTTTAGAAATAAGTATTGTTTCAACATACCTTTCTTCTTTTTCAGAATCTTGTTTTAAAGCCACAAATACCACTTCTATGTCTTCATCAATCTCATTGTTGGTGTTATCATCTTCATCTTCAACTAGGTAACATGCCTTCTTGCCTTTATCTCTGTAGTATCTATAGACACCTAAAAATCCTTTAGAAAATAAAAGTATTTTTATGCCGTTAAATCCCTTTATTTTAATTAAGCATCTTTAATTAAATAATACCTCCCTAAAGCATTTAAATCAAATTTAAATAATTTTCCTATTTTTATTGAATCAATATTCAATAAATGATGTCATAATCCCTAAATAAATTTCATATTTATTTAAAGCCTCAAAAACCTAGAACCTTCTAGCCTTTCCTAACCCCTTCCAATCTTCCCTAAACCTACTTAGGAGATGTTTCCTACATTTCCTATGCTAATCCAAGTCCTCTTTGACTTTTGGTCAAACTCTTCCCTCAATGAGCCTTACACACTCATTTAAGCCTCTTACACCCTCTTTAAGGCCTCTTACAGCCTCATAAAGAGACCCATGTCTCTTCTTCCACACATGTTCCCCTTGCACACTTCCCTAGTGTTTCTCACACATGTGTGAGCAACCCTAACCCAAGGTAAACCTTACCATACCTCTTACTCTACCCCAGACCTTACCTCTAAATCTAACTCATCCTCCTAAACCAAGCCCTTCCAAAATCCTATAAATATCCTCACTTCCCAAGAGAAAACCTAGAATTCATCTTTCATTTCATAGTAGTGTTATAATGCTAGAATAGCTCTAGAACCTTAAGCTTTTTCATAAATTGTTAGAACTAATTCTATTTCATGCTTTCATAGCTCATCATAGCATAGAACTAATGGATAAATCATAGTTTCTTTCTTTGATTTACATAGCATATAGAATCATATCATATCTATTTTGGACTAAAATTAACTTAGAATAAACATCCATAGCATAATTTGCATTTTTAGCTCATTAGGATCCTTAAGGCCTTAGGGGCAAAATGGGTGTTCTATACCTAGTTTTGTGCCACTATGGGGTTCTTATGGTCCCTAATCAATTTGGATACCTCCTAATAATCATTATGTAATTTCTCCAAGTGATTCAAGAGCACACCCACATCCCTAAAGCAAGAGCAAATCAAACGGTGACAGGGTGCTCTTGTTTAAGCTCTATCTAAGTGTCTTTGCATTCATTTTTCTATTTAAGCTTAGAAATATGTTGTTATATTCATTTTCACTAATTTTTTAATGATATACACCTTTCAAGACATATTAGGTTTGCACTGATCACATTTTGGCACGCCCGAGGGGAGCTTACACGCCTTCGAAACTGCATTTTTTAGGGTTTTCCAAGCAAAAAAATCATGTTTTCAGAAAAATCATCCCATTATAAGTGAATAATCAAATGATTAGACTCCCTGGTGTACTTTCTTGTATGAACTAGGACCTCGACTCATACTAGGACCACCCATAATTTGTATGGGAGATTTTAAGGCATTTCTTAATTATTTTTGGTTCACTGACCCTGTTTGCTCGTACTGGAGGGCATCCTTAATCGTACTAGGCCTACCCAATACTTTTATGAGTAAAGAACATTATAATACCCTGCCCTATTTACTCATATGGAAAACAGGGAGGTCTTGTAAGGCCTTTGGCCAAGAAAAAGATGGGTTTTTGGGGTTTCTAGGGGGTTTTAGGCCTTTTAGCTGCTTGTTTCAAGTTTTTAACACCATCTTCTACGGGTACCATTGGAAGAAATAAAAGTCACTAAAAAAATTAATTCCTTAAGGCTCATCAAATTTTTTGATCAATTAGGAACTTCAAAAACTTCATTTGGCTACTTAAAACGAACACTAAACACACTCTTGGATGCATTAAATCAAAGAATCTGCAAGTTTTTCCTAAATGTTTCCTAAATGATCCTAACCAACTCAAGTAATTCCTAATTGGTCCTAAAACACTAAAAATCACATCTATGGACTTTCATTTGGCTAAAAAGAACCTTTTTCTTGCAAATCTAGGGTTTTAAGAGTCATATATGCAAGTTAGGAACACTTCACATTTTGAATGCTTAAAAAGAACTTCAAATGAATCCTAAAATGAATCAAAATGATCCTAGATCAAAATAAATTCATCAACAAAAGCTAAAATAAACTTCATTTGCAATAGCTCAAAGTTTTGTTAAAAAAACTCATGCAAGCTAGGAAGAAAATCAACCCAATTTTTGCTAAATCTTTCCTAATTGATTCCTAAATAGTCCTAATCATTCCTAAATGTTTCTAAATTTTCCTAAGTTATTTATTCTTTTTTAGAAAAAACTTCATGTTGAAAAATCTTGAATGCTTTTCAAAATTCATGCATCAAACTAATCTAGGAACTTTTCCTTTGGATCTAAAAATTGAGCAAAAAGACAAACAATTCTGGAATGAAACTAAAGAAATGAACCAAAGTCCAAAGAAGTCATTTTCATTTTTGAAAATCAAAAACACTCTTGAGTGATTTAAAAGTGAATGAAAAGAATCTCTATTCCTTCCTCTTTCAAATTCAGTTCAAACAAAACTCAATCTTGAATGACTTAAAATTAAAAAAAAGCTCATTTCAAAGTTCCTAAAGCAACACGCAAATCAAATCTTGAATTCCCAAACAAAAAAACTTGCAATCGCTCGAAGTTTTACTTTTTGGAAAGAGAAATAACAACTCAAAATCTTAAATCACATGTGCTTTCAACACACTTAAATCAAATTGGGAAAATAATCTTCATGATGTGCATCTAGGAGTTTCCCATTTTCTACAAATCCTTGTTAAAATAAGTAATGTAAAACACTTGAAATCAGACAAGTTGATCTATTTTACTTTTAGCGAGGCTTGTTCGGGGAGAAAAGTGCTTCCTCTCTTGAGAACAACCTCAAATTGGTACCTTTCTCGACTGGTATAGAAATAAAGCACTAAGAAAACTCTTGCTTACATCCCCTCAAGCTCAAGCGATGCATGTTGATGGTAGCCCAGGGTAGGTGAATAATCCCTATGATTCTGACATGGTCAACTAGGCTCTTAAGTGAGTCATGCGCATACAAACCGATTGGGAGGACTCCACTGAACAACTACAAACTTGATAAAATAGAAGCTACCCTATCTACATCCGAATGTATTATAATCCTTGTGCAAGGACCGATCCAAGGGGTTTACCGGATCACCTTAAGATACTCACCATATGTATCTCCTTTCAGGGGGTATCAAGTTGTGGGCAAGGATTTTGATACTCACCTCCCTTAGGTAGATCTTCTTGAAGTGATTTGCACAGTCAAAAGCTCAGTTAAAACATTTTTTGGAATATACACCTTTCAAAGCTTTTTCAGATTCAAGAGTTTGTCATCTTGCTTGTATCCCACAAGGTTGCCTTGTCCCTTGTGGAGATTTTTGTTTCAAAAGTCTATTGAATTTTTTCCTTTGCCATTGGAAACATCAAACTGACCCACAACTTGATTCAAGTTATTCAAAAAACCTTACAGAAGAATCCTTCAAAATCAGATACCTGAAGCTTTGCCTCAAATCCAATTATCAAAATCTCTCCAAGTTATGTCTAGTTTGACCAAACACCCAAAGGCTAAACTTCCCAAACCCCAAGCCTATCAAGAGAAAAAAGTTGTAGAGAGAAATCTTAAAAGCCATCAATCTTTTGTGCAAGCAACCCAAGCTAAAGAAAAGTACCAGGAAAAGCTTGATAACGTGGGCTATAATGCAAGAGTCAAGAAGTTTGCTTACAGATTCTGAGTAAACTATCACTACATCAATCTTGAAAGAGAAGACTAGCTAGATCCATCGCATGTCCATTCTACCTTCGGATCCCAAATCCTATCTCGACAGTCCTTCATCCTATCTCATCCTAGTCTCATCCTTGCATCACCACCAAATCTTAGTTGCATCTTAAAAGTCATTCTTAGTTGCATTCATCATCATCCTCCTAGTTGCATCATAGGTCATCCATTTCAATTGCATCTAGGTCATTCTCTTAGAAATAGCATCATTCCATCATCCTTCACCATCATTTCATCAACAATTCACAATCAGAATCCCAAATCCTTAATCCAAATCCAGCATCCATTTATCCAAGTCAAAACCCACCATCTTTGCACCAAATCCAGTGATCCAAATCCAAAAACACTTAGTGTTCAAAACCTTTGAGTTGTTTTCATTCCCTATCCTAAATCATAAAACACCCCCTTTGACAGAGCATTGTTTAAAGGAAATCCAACTTGTCCTTGCATAGCCTCAACATCTCGAGCAAGAGATTGGCTTGCATTGATAATAATCTAGTTGACCAAAGATCATTAGTCTATCCTAGGTCAACCAAATCCTTCCATTGATCCTCCATCTGGAAAACAGCAGCTCATTTGTTGACACTTAGTAATCTTCCACCAGCATCCCACCAATCATCCACCAAATCTTGATCCAAATCAGAGTATCTCACCAAGCCCTCGTTATCGCTAAGCATTTCACCAATCCTTCACCATCTCCTACCAATCTTCTTCCATCCTTAATCCAAATCCAAGCATCTCACCAATCCTTGCATTGCATTCTAGAAATCCACCATCCTTAGAAATTTATTAGACTTGCATCCAACATTCTATAGAGTCTTTAGGAACACCTTGCATCCATCTAGCATCTGCATCTATAGATTTCCACTCTATTCTTGTCAAGACAAGATCTAGAAAATGAAGGAACATGGATCCTTATCAAGTCCCAAGCTCATCCAATCCCAACATTTCTACCAGTGCAATGGTGGCTTACGATCCCCAGATCCAACAAACTGGTAATGCATGGGATGATCCCAACATCCCCTCAGCTTCTTTTGTGATAGAAACATTCATGAATCATTTGAGGAATGCACAAGTGGTTAGTGCACTCATTGCTCAGAATAAGTGAAACATGTTGGCTCACTTCACACAAGAGGGTACTCCCATTCCACCATATCTCCAACCTCGTATTCCCATCAATAACATTCAAATCCCAGTAGAAGTATACACCCCCATCATCCAACATATCCCCGATCCACTTTTTCACGTATCACAAGTAGCTTTGCCCATCCCTCCTCTTTTCCAAAGCAGTTTTACAAGCCCTACAACACAAGCAACACAATCTATTCCATTTCCTCTCATAGGCACACCATCATCTTCCATATTAGCTCAATCCTTCATCCCTACCCAAATTTTTTCACAAAACCAAACGCCACCTCCCACACAAGCATTTGCACAAGCAATTCTACCACCTTCCATGGGCCAAGTAGCACCATTCTTTTTGGGGGTGATGTAATCATCCTTCCCATTCACTTCACAAGCTTCTACACCCATGACATCATTTTTGGGGGCAACACAATCATTCTCCTCCTTCTCCCAACAAGCTTCCACATCCACACCACCCTTTTCATGGGGAATGCAAGCATCTTCATTCACCCATAATAAACATCTACCCAGGCACAAGTCCAACAAAATGCATTCACCACAAGTATGCCTTCTATGGGTTTTTCAAATCCACCATTCATGTCCCAAACTCCCATCACATCTACCTTTCCAACATCCTCTACATCATAGTTCCCACTACAAACTGGTTCTCGATGGGGCCTCACTAAAGAAGAAATACGAGCCTTAGGAATACCAACCCAATTCACCACATCCATGCCAGCAAACCAACAATACACCTTCTCCCAAGTAGTGCAGACAACAACCATCTCAACCTTCGCTAGCTTCATCCTTTTCCCCATTTGAAAACCATCTATTCACACCACCCAATACTTCTCATCAAGTTCCACCACCTCAGCAGTAGAGTTCTTTCCATATCGCAAGCTACCTTGCCCAACCACCTCCTGCTTTTGGCTTCCCTACATCAGTTCCACCCTTAAGCAATGCGGGAATGCATCCATCTTATATCAACCAAGTGCAAAGCCAAGTACAACAAGGACCATCTTACCAGCAAGCTGCACCATTCCACCAACCTCCTCCACAACAACAATACTTCTAATCGTAGCAATAAATCCATGTCATTCCCCATCAGCAACAAGCATCATCCTATGCATCACAACAACAAAATCCCATCATCCCCCAACACCAGCAAGTAGTTCCATATCCTCCACCACAATACACCCCTGCACCACATCAACAATATCCTCCCCAACAGTCATCACTCCAAAATCCATTCCAATCTGCCTATCTCGCTAGGCAATCTCCATATCCCACTCCACAATATCTACTTCAAAATCACCCTTATTCACTAGCACCACTAGATCCTTTCTAAACGGGAGTACCCACTCCAACGCCAATCAATTTTGAGTGGGAAGCAATGAAGAATGCTCTTAAGGAGCTCCAAATGGGCACAGAGAATAAAACCTTCAAGTTTGAAGAGGTGTTTCCCTACCCATTTGATCGATCAATCACAACTGTTCCTTTCCCTAAGAACTTTGAGACACCCAAGTTTGATAAATATTAAGGAAAAGGAGACACAGTAAATCACATCAAAGAGTTCTATATGGCATGCCAAGAAGTGGCTTACAGTGATAATTATCTTTTGCGCCTGTTCCCCAAAAGCTTGGGAAGAACTGTTGTTGAGTGGTTTTATAATATACCCTGTGGGACCATCACAACTTTTACCGAGCTCTCTGAGAAGTTCGTAGCTCAATATGTCCACAATGTTGAGAATGAGTTGACTTTACTAGACCTTTGCAACTCCAAATAGAAAGATGGAGAAATCCTAGCAGAATACTTGCAACGATGGCAAAACCTCGCTACCAGGTTATCATACCAACCGCCTGAGAAGCATCTAACCAAGATCTTCATCAATAACCTGCATCCCAAACTATTCCACTTCATGAGAATGAATTGTATCCAAATGTATCAGGATATCAAAAGAAAAGGGATAGATATCAAAAGAGGTCTCCAAGATGAAGGCCCAATCTGACATTATAAAAATGATTCCCAAAGTAAACCCAACAATGATATACCCCATTACGGGAATCGTAACAAAAATGTAGTCACTGACGGAGCTACAAACACCAAGCATGTCCAAATTATTGTGGCTGGTCCTACACCTATTCCTACATATTAACAACAACCTCAAACTCATCAGCAACCTATGTAGCAATATCAACCTCAAAATAATCAGCAAAACTATCAACAACAAGCAGATCAAGCCCACCAAGGCAATTTGACCAATCAGGATAATGCCATCACTACTACTCCCAATCAGAACAAACCCAGAGCCCAGACTTATTAGAAGAGGATCTTCACACCACCTAGTGAACCTCTGGATGTTATCTTTCATCAAATGGCCAAGGCCAAATTGATTATGTACCCGCCAATCCAATAGTTTGATGATACCACTCCTAAGCCCAACTGGTACAAAGATCATGAATATTGTGATTATCATCATGTCAAAGGACACACTACCCTAAGGTGTATGAAACTCAAGCATTACATCCAAGATGTCATTGACCAAAAGGAGATCCAAGTGGACACGCCTGCGCAACCCTCACCTAATGCCAATTTGCAGATCTATCAAAATGCGTTCCCACAACACAACACTAGAAAGAACCAAGCCAATACTACTCCTACTAATCAAAACCAAGGCAAAGGAAAACAAGGAGATCATGTTGATCATAAAAACTACACTACAGCTTATATCAATTACAACAAGTTTTTTGGATGTATAACCCAAGTCAAACCCATAGTTAATGTCATCCACGTGAAAGGAGAAGATAGTCAGTGTGTCATTACCACCTGTAGAGGCCAGATAATTATCATCAGCGCATGTCCAAGACCAGCACACAATGCATAATACAACCTTTTAGAACATCTTGGGAATACACCAGCCCAAATCTCCATCCTTGACCTTCTCTACACTTCACCCCTCCATTAAGAAATCCTTGATCGAGCCCTTCACGAAGGACATGTCCCCATAGACATTAACACCATCTAGTTTGAGAACCTTGTGGGATGCCTATCAGCATCATGTGCTCTATCATTCAAGCCATCTGACATACCAAGTGTTGAGCTTGACCATAATCTCCCTCTCCGCATCGCCATCACAGTCTGAGATTTTTCCATCAAAAGGGTCATGATAGATAATGGCTCAGCCCTAAACTTGTGTACTCTAAAATTCATTCAGTTCACAGAAGCTGATATTTCACATGAAGTAATCACCATCAAGGCATATGAAAACTTGGAGCATACCTCTAAAGGTACCATTCTTTTTCCTATCCAACTAGGCCCAATAATGCAACACACCATTTTCCATCTTGTTGATCTTGACCTACAGTTCAACATCCTCCTCGATCGACCATGGATCTATTATATCAAGGCTATAACATCTACTTACCATCAGTGCATCAAATTTTTGCATCAAGGCACTATTGTTACCATCCATGCAAATCCCCAACCCTTTGCATACTATTGTGTGATGGAAGCATCATTCCCTTATTCCACCCATTGTCCTAGAACCAATATTGGCACTTTTGTCGCCAGTTCTTCACAATCCCATTGCGATCCAGAGACTATCCTCACCTCCACTCTCTCTTCTGTCAAGATCAACAACCAGGGCTATGGTGAATACACCCTAAATGATGCATTTGCAGTAGGGGCCCTCTCACTTGATCCACATACACAAGGGCGCCCGGATCACCAAAGCAAGCCTGCTGAAGGAAATGATGAAATCAAGAAAATGGGACCTATGAATTTTGTCTCCCATGGCAACATAAATAGTCAAGTGATGGGTCTTGACATCAATAGGTGGTTGTATAGAGATCCCCCACCACCTAACACTCATCTCCTTGGTTACTTCAAAGACAAGTATCCCCAATCACACAAGTACACCACTAAATAATGGAAATATCAAGGTGGTGGTCTAGGACCACAAGAAGGTGGAAGTAAAGACCCCATCATAGCATCAAATAATCCAAAACATCAAGTTCTTAGCTTTAATACCCATCATCTGTGTATACAAGAACCCAATACCATAATTGGGGGAATTAACGTGACCAACATTCCCTTCTTGAATAGCCAGGATGACCTCGTAGAGATCAAAGACATCCCTGAAGAGAGAGAAAATAAATATTATGATGATATCTTCGATGATGATACCCTACTAGACACTTCTATCCTCCAACAACTCACCATTAACCTCATAGAACTTCCCCTCATCCACCCCAAACTCATAGACTGGGACCAACCAAGCGTCACACATATTGATGAGTTCCAAAGCACAGAAGTGCTCCTAGAATTCATGGGGGCATCAGGCCCACAATCAGATCAAGATTCAGAGTTAACTCACATCAGTAAACTCAACCCTAAAGGATATTTCATGGAAGAGGCAAGCTTTAGCCGCAAAAGTGAAAAAGAAAAAGAAAAGCATGAGTCCTTATGTGAAAACCCCTCTGGGGCACATTCTGATTCTAAATAAGTAAAAATAAAGGGTGTCTCTTTTGGTGAAAACCTCTTTGAGGTGCTAGAAGATGGAGACTTGCCTCTTCCTCCTATCCAAGATTACAGACCTGGGCAGTCACCTATCATCATAGAGGAAACTAAACTAGTCAACTTGGGCACAGAAGAATATCTGAGAATCACCTACATTGTAGCATATTTAATAGAGGGTGAAGAAATGGATCTTATTGCACTACTCCAAGAAGCCACTACAAAATTTGCATGGTCATATGTACATATGCCTGGGCTCGATCCAAATCTTGTTGTGCACAATCTTGCAGTGGATCCCAATATCAAATCGGTAAAGCAGAAGCTAAGAAAAATGCATCCAAAAGTGACCTTGTTAGTAAAAGTAGAGCTCGAAAAACTCCTCCAAGAAAAGATCATCAGAGACATTGATTACTCAAATTGGATCTCCAACATGGTGCCTTTCATGAAGTCTTTAGGTGATATCAGAATCTGCACAGACTTCAGGGACCTAAATAAAGCATGTCCTAAGGATGATTTCCCGCTACCCAACATAGACATGATCATAGATCTTACAACAGGCCATGAGATGTTGTCACTCATGGATGGATTCTTAGGCTACAATCAAATTTTAATAGTAGAAGCAGGTCAACACAAAATAACATTTACCACACCATGGGGTACCTTTTGTTACAACATGATGCCATTTGGGCTAAAGAATGCAGGAGCTACTTATCAAAGAGCAGTGATAGCCCTCTTCCATGATATGATCCACAAGATCTTGGAAGACTATGTGGATGACACTCTTGCAAAATCTAAAACATGAGGAGAACACCTAAACATTCTTGAGAGTGTGTTCGATCATCTACATCATTATGGTTTGAAGCTCAATCCAAAGAAATGTGTCTTTGGTGTAACATCTTGAAAACTTCTAGGCTTTATAGTATTACACTGTGGCATAGAGATCGACCCTAAGAAGGTCAAAGATATAATAGAAATGCCTCCACCAAGAACACTCAGGCAACTCAAAATTCTATAAGGAAAAATCCAATTAGTGAGTTGATTTATCTCATAGTTGGCAAACAAGTGCTAACCATTCACACATATACTCCGCAAGGACACAAGCTTCAAATGGGATCCCATCTGTCAGAGAAGCTTTGACAAGCTCAAAGAATATCTAGCTAACTCTCTAATCCTTGTACCACCAGTTTCAGGATGCCCTCTCATACTCTACATCTCGGTGACCACTACTGCATTGGGGGCACTCTTAGCTTAGCATGATGATGACAACAAAGAAAGAGCCATCTACTTTATCAGTCAAACTCTTGTTGGCTATGAGCTTAACTATTCACCTATGGAGAAAGTGTGCCTTGCAGTGGTCTTCACCACTCAAAAGCTCCAACACTACATGCTCAACCACACAACCAAGCTCATTTCAAAGGTAGACCCACTCAAATATCTATTATCAAGGACAACTCTCACAGGTCATATGGCAAAATGGGTCACGCTGCTTAGCAAGTTTGACATCTAGTACATAGATCAGAAAGCAATCAAAGGGCAAGTCATTGCTGACCAACTAGTAGAAGCACCACTAGTGGATGCCTATCCACTAATCATGGAATTCCCTGATGAGCACCTATGTATGATTGAAGAACAACCAATGTGGAAGTTATACTTCGATGGCTCCTACACATCACATGGATCAAGGGTTGAAATCCTATTCGTCACACCTCAAGGTGACTATATTCCAAAATCATTCAAATTGGGATTCCCACGTACTAATAACATTGCAGAATATGATGCACTCATCTTAGGCCTCAAGACAACTACCCAATGGAATATAACAGAACTGCAAGTGTTTGGAGACTCAGTTGATTATCAAGCAGGTCCTAGCTGAATATCAGACAAAGGATGACAATTTGCTACCCTACAAAGAACTGGTGGATAGACTGAAAGAGAATTTCATAAATCTATAGTTCATGCAGATACCAAGGCTTTAGAACAAAGCGGCCGACATAATGGCAACCATTAGATCCTTATTGGAAATCTCAAGTGATTCATCACAATATGAATTCTTAGTCGAGTAGCTACACATGCCTGCTTATGAGAACACCGATGTAGAAATGGTGTGTGTCTTGGTTGGTCCTCAGTCCCCATGGTACCATGACATCTATGCATATCTAAAGAATGATATCATATCTCCCCATCTCACCAATAACCAACACCAAAACTTAATTCACAGAGCTTCTTGCTACACTCTTGTAGCCAACACCCTTTATCGTCGAGGATATCACAATATCCTTTCTAGGTGTTTAGATTCAAATGAGGCCATCATGGCTTTACAAGAGGCCCACACTAGAATTTGTGGTGCCCCCACGAGTGGCATGGTTCTAGAAAAGTAGTTGCTTCAAGTTAGGTATTATTGGCCAACCATGGAACATGACGCTTTTGAATTTGTCAAGAAATGTCTACCATGTCAACAACATGCAAATCTGATTCATGCACCAGCACAAGACATGCAACCTATTGCGCCACCTTGGCCAAATTCATGTTGGGGCTTCAACCTTGTCAGCTTAATCACTCCCCTTTCCTTATATGGACATAAGTACATAATAACTACCATAGAGTACTTCATAAAATGGGTCAAAGTGATTCCACTCACCCTTACTACTAGCATCCAAATATCCAAGTTCATCCTTTACCATATCATTTTACGCTTCGGCATACCATCTACCATCTTCATAAACCACAAAACACCTTTTGAAAACTAGCACGTGGATGATCTATGTGCCAGACTCCGCATCCATCACTGTTTCTCCAGTCCATATTTCCCTCAAGAAAATGGCCAAGCTGAGGCAACCAACAAAATAATCCTCAAAATCCTCAAAAAGGTTGTCAATGATTTTGGTTGTGACTGGCACCTCCAAATAAATCCTGCTCTTTGGGCCTATCGCACTCCTTGTCACACTTCCAGAGGCACCACCCCATATTCACTTGTATATGGTGCCGAAGCCATTCTGTTGATCGAGGTCAAGCTCCCATCATTGTGAGTCTCCATGAAGAATTACACCACTGATGAAGACTATTGTATGGCACGCCTCACATAGCTAGACCTGTTAGATGAAAAGAGACAACAAGCATATGATCACCTAGTTGCATACTAGAATCGACTCAAAAGGAGTTATAACAAGAAGGTCCATCCTAGACAGTTCTAGGTTGGCGACATGGTCCTAAAAGAAAATTAGAAGGTCCAAGCCCACAAAGAAAAGAAAGGCAAGTTCGAGCCTACTTGGCTGGGCCCTTGTGTTGTCACAACATGCTTTGGCTCCGGAGCCTATCAGCTATCTACACCAGAAGGTGAGCCTTTGAATGATCCTATCAACATCATACATCTGAAGAGGCTCTATGCTTGAACCAGATCCTACATATTCAGAAAATCCATAAAAATTGGAAAAAATAGAAAAAAGCAAAAAAAAAGCAAAAAAGCAAAAAATAAAAGAAAAATAATCGTCCAATGGTGAAAACTTGGAAATTCAAGCACCTTGGACAAGTATGTTGGTGAAAACCTGGCAAATAGGCACCATACATAGTGAACCAAGTCATTATATATCAAACTCCCATCTTCCACATCCACCCAATCCTTTTTCTACCATCCCCATCCCCACCACCATCCCCCAACATTCCTCTATTTTAATCCTCAAGCAAATCCGCAATCTCCCCTATCCGTATCTTGTATCATATCTTATACCATATCTTCTATAGCACAATCCTTCCTATATCTATATTTTATAGCGTGATCTTCCTGTTCCAAATCCTAAGTTTCTATACATAGCCAATGTAAATCTTTCCCCGTCCATTGTACATATCATCCTGTCTTGTTGTACATATCATTGTCAGTCCTGCAACAACATTTGATCATAAATCTTGTCCTACCCATCCTTGTACTTCAACAACATCAATTGTAAACTATTCTTGATCACAACGATTATCCTTGAACTTCATCATTTTCTAGCAAACAACAACACTCATTCTCTCATCAATCAGTGGGTCCTTGAGGATTTATCCTTCCTCCTGTCATACCTAATCTTCCACCAATCACACCAAGTCTATGTCAATGTATCCTTCCACACATTCAGACCAATCTTTCCACCATCAATCAAATCAAATCTCTCTCCTTGGCAAAGGATGTCTTTTGGAGTTATCAATTTGGTCTTGGATTTTGTCCTTTGGATCTTGTTAATCTTTTACAGCTTCTCGTTGTTTCTCTCCTCAAAGTCACCATGATCCTTTATATCATGGTGCGCTACGAATGAGGGAAATCTGGGGTAAGGTATTTTGATCATTTTCTTATACCTATGAGTCATTTAGATATGAACCTTTCATGGTTCACATGTGATCTTCTCGGTTACATGGTGCACTTGGGAAATGTGGTTTGTTTGTGGTTTCTCTAGCATCGTTTCTACCATGCTTCTTCTTGGATTCATGTGTGATGCTGGGGCAACCCTGCATGTCTTTTTCATGTCAGTCCTATGCAACAATGGCAATGAAGCCTTGTGTTCTTTTGTAACCTTGGCAGGTCTCTAATGCTGCTATATCAAACTAGGTTGTGCTCTCCACATTTACACTTGGAGCTCCCCAAAAATCTCCTGCATCTTGCATTATCTAGATTAATCTTGCATCTTGCATCTTTCATATAGCTACTTCACTGCATTCTGCATTCCATCTTCATCTTTCATTCATCCACCTTTTCTCTTGGAAGCTTACTTATTTATCTCTCCTTCTTCCTTGGTCTTTCCCCTTTTGTGTTCTTTTCAAGAAAATTCCACAACGTTTACTCTTTGCATTATTTTCTCAAGGGGGCACAACCCCTTATTCCTCTAAATTCTAGCCTTGGACATCTTATTTTCTTGTCTTTGACACCACGCCACTTGCGGCATCGCATCAAAGAGGGGAAAAATGTAGACACCTAAAAATCCTTTAGAAAATAAAAGTATTTTTATTTTTCTAAAAACCACTAATTACATCATCATTTACTAATTAATTAATTAATATATTTTTATGTCATTAAATCTCTTTATTTTAATTAAGCATATTTAATTAAAGAATCCCTCCCCAAAGCATTTAAATCAAATTTAAATTATTTTCCTATCTTTATTGAATCAATATTCAATAAATGATGTCACAATCCCTAAATAAATTTCATATTTATTTAAAGCCTCAAAAACCTAGAACCTTCTAGCCTTTCCTAACCCCTTCCAATCTTCCCTAAACCTTTCCTAAACCTACTTAGGAGATGTTTCCTACATTTCCTAAGCTAATCCAAGTCCTCTTTGACTTTTGGTCAAAATCTTCCCTCAATGAGCCTTACACACTCATTTAAGCGTCTTACACCCTCTTTAAGGCCTCGTACAACCTGATAAAGAGACCCATGTATCCTCTTCCATACATGTTCCCCCTGCACACTTCCCTAGTGTTTCTCACACATGTGTGAGCAACCCTAACCCAAGGTAAACCTTACCATACCCCAAACCATACCTCTTACTCTACCCCAAACCTTACCTCTAAATCTAACTCATCCTCCTAACCCAAGCCCTTCCTAAATCCTATAAATACCCTCACTTCCCAAGAGAAAACATAGAATTCATCTTTCATTTCATAGTAGTGTTATAATGCTAGAATAGCTCTAGATCCTTAAGCTTTTTTATAAATTGTTAGAACTAATTCTATTTCATGCTTTCATAGCTCATCATAGCATAGAACTAATGGATAAATCATAGTTTCTTTCTTTGATTTACATAGCATATAGCATCATATCATATCTATTTTGGACTAAAATCAACTTAGAATAAACATCCATAGCATAACCTGCAGTTTTAGCTCATTAGGATCCTTAAGGCCTTAGGGGAAAAATGAGTGTTCTATACCTAGTTTTGTGCCACTATGGGGTTCTTATGGTCCCTAATCAATATGGATACCTCCTAATCATCATTAGGGAATTTCTCCAAGTGATTCAAGAGCACACCCACATCCCTAAAGCGAGAGCAAATCAAACGGTGACAGGGTGCTCCCGTTTAAGCTCTATCTGAGTGTCTTTGCATTCATTTTTTTGTTTAAGCTTAGAAATATGTTGTTAGATTCATGCTCACTAATGTTTGAATAATCTACACCTTTCAAGATAGATTAGGTTTGCACTGATCACAATATCGGTTATCTATGTTGTCATACTATTGGTTGCTTCTGTGATCACAGTGATCTCTTCTATCATTCTTCCTTTCATTAGATCTTTCATTTGTTTTCTCATCTTCCTTATTTTCAAGACATCTTCCAGCAATATGACCAAACTCTTTTCATTTAAAAAATACTAAAGGTAGTTTACCTCTATATATTCCATTACCTTTTTGTAGTCTTCTAGCCATTAATGCTTCAAGTTCATCAAGTTCATCCTCTTCACTTTCACTTTCACTTTCATTTATTATCTTATGTTTGCTACTTGATTTTCCAATTTTTAGAGATGACATAAATGTAGATTTGATGCAGGGAAGGCCGGGAGGATCCAAGAGTGGACAGTCCAAGTCTACACCAGCAACAACAACAACAGAATACAACAAAATAATGTTTCGAAAAGAATTTCATTCAACATGCCCAACTGTAAGGCCTTTCAGGTTAGGGCCAAATACAATCACTTACAATAGTAATTCTTCAATCTCCTAGCTATTCTAGCTCTAAAGCACACCAGCAATTAGTGGAAACACTAAGGAAGATCTAAACTTGAGCTCACAAGCCACCAAGCAATATCCTTGTCTCCAAGCATGCAAACCACTAGCTCTGTTATTATAATATCAGATAAACAATCTGATCTTCAAGATCTCACAGGATCCAACTATTATCCTTATTGATCTACCTCCATTGAATGACTCTCTAAAAAACTACCCACACACTCCTTAAATACATTTCTCAACCACAAGTCGGCTAGAAGAAATAATTAACTCCTAAGCTAAGTCAACTTCTACAACAAACAAATATTAAATGCAATAACAATCGGCTCTCAAATAGCTGTACAAATAATTAATTCTTCATGTTGGCCTCAAGATCCACATAGGAGAATACAACACATGCTACCAACATTAAATACACCAATTTGGCCAACCAAAACTCCAAGAACTCCAGTCGATAAACCAGAACTACCGAGCACTAGTAAAACAACCGAGCAGACTAGGCATCACCAAGAAAGCACGTCGACCAAGCACCACAAGCATCACCAAGTACTTGTTCCACCAAGTGCCAGAGGTTTTACTGAGTACCTTCAATGACCGACCCCCTTCAATAATCGAGATCCTCAATTAAAGATGCAACCGAGTAACATAGAACCACTTCAACACATCACCATGCAAATTTTTTGAATACCCAAGAATTCCACTACATCAGACACCCCAGGTTTGAAAAGATGTTCTCACAGGCTGGAAGAACATCTTCTGGGATTTAGCACATAAACCCCGAACTGGTTCTTCACATACAGGTCCTTCGAGTCTCCACCTTGCATACTCTTCCACTTTTTCTTCCTCTGTCTTTTCAAGTCTTTCCTTGATAACACACAAGTTTGTTTTCCATACTGATCAATCCTTTTAGAATCCTTCAACTCATCTCAGCTACCAAGGCTCATGTTTCTCCTACCGAGTGTTGTATCCAGCAAAGGCATCAAGGAAAACTTCTTGTCATTCTTCTCAATAGTAAATACATTCTTGACACAATCATGCATAGCTATGTAATCATACTACCAAGGTCTACTGAGCAATATGTGACAACTAATCATATCCACAATATCAAACAACACTTGATCCTTCTATTGGCCAATCTGAAAATCAACAAGACATTGTTCCCTCACTTCTAGAGAATGAACATCTTGCAACTAGCCAATCCTATAAGGATAAGGATTTCTCAGTCTCTTCAAACCAAGTTTTTGAACCATCTCCTCACCTATAAGTTTATTAGTACTACCACTATCCACAATCACATTACAAAGTTTACCTCCCGACTTGCACCAAGTTCTGAACAAATTACTCCTTTGACAAGGTTCCACCTTTGTATCGAGCAATGTTCTTTGAACCAACAAGTTGTCTGATTCAGGTTCATTAAGTATGTTCTCATTCACCATAGCATTCCTACTATTATCGAGCTTCTTGTGTGAACATTCAAAAGATCGGTGTCCTTCTTCACCACAATTATAATAAGTACCCTTAAAGATAACCCTACTTGTCTTCTTTTTAAGCTCCACAGGTTTTGGTTCATCTTCAATAGTTGGTTTATCCTTCATCGAGTGATTTGGCTTCTCCTTCGCTCAGGAATTACCATGTTGTCTTCTCTTCAACTTATCTTCTACCTTCAAAGCATACTGATAAGCATCCTGAACCGAATCAATCTTCAACATACCAAGCTCATCTTGAGTATTGAATCTCAAACCATTCACATACCAAGCTACATTTTCTTTACCAAGTTCATTGTGTCCAGATTGAATAGTCAACTTATAGAACTCCTCGGTATAGTCTTCCTTAGTCAAATATTTTTGCTTCAGATTCTACAACTTCTTAAACAAGTCAAGTTCATAGTCGACATGTATGAACTTAGCTTTCAATTTAGTCACCATCGATCTGCAATGATTGATCTTCATTTCACCTTCATCTTCTCTATCTCTTTGCGATTCTTTCCACCAAAGAGCAGTATGTCCTTTCAACTTAGTCTATGCCAATCTTACTCTAAGAGGATCTTCAATTTCTTCAACCTCAAAGAAATATTCTATCTCACCAATCTAATCAATCAAATCCTCAGGTCTCAAAGTACCATAGAAAGTAGAAACTTCCTTTTGATAACTAGTACTTAACTGAGCTCTATATTTATGCAACTGACCAGTTCTCTCTTCACCAGATCTATCCCTCTAGTCATCTCTACTAGATCCAACAGCTTCAAAGTCTTCAATAGCTTCCTCATAGCCATTTTTAGTACCAAGATTCCTCAACATACCAACAATAGCCCTCATGATCTCAGTGATTATGTCATTCTTAATCAATTCTATCTCAGATCTGAAATCTACTTTAACTTTCTTTGTAATCTTTGATTCCACAACATCACAGAGATCTACAATCGCCTGAGGGTCCAATCTTCTCGGAGGCATCCTTCAAGATCTTCAAAAACCCAAGGAAACAAATCACCAACCCAAGGTCCTGGTGTAAACTGCCTCAACTTGGAAATTAGTTTACACACTCAAGAACTTCAAGCTCTAATACCACCTAACATAGGGTCGACAAGGAGGATCCCAAAAAAGGATAGTCCAAGTCTACACTAGCAATAACAACAACAACAACCACAGTGGAATACAAAAAAATAATGTTTCAAAAGAATTTCATTCAACATGCCCGATTGTAAGGCCTTCTGGGTTAGGGCCAAATACAATCACTTACAATAGTAATTCTACAATCTCCTAGCTAGTCCAACTCTGAAGCACACCAACAACTGGTGGAAACACTAAGGCAGAACTAAAGTCGATCTCATAAGAAACCAAGAAATCTCCTTGTCTCCAAGCATGCAAACCACTAGCTCTGCTATTACAATATTAGATAAACAATCTGATCTTCAAGATCTCACAGGATCCAACTATTATCCTTATCGATCTACCTCCACTGACTGACTCTCTAAACAACTACCCAAACACTCCTTAAATACATTTCTTCAACCACAAGTTAGTTGGAAGAAACAATTAAGTCCTAAGCCAAGTCAACTTCTAAAACAAACAAATATTAAATGCAACAATAGTCGGCTCTCAAATAGCCTTACAAATAATTAATTCTCCATGTCAGCCTCAAGATCCACATAGGAGAATACAACACAAGCTACCAACATTAAATACACCAAGTCAGCCAACCAAAACTCCAAGAACTCTTGTCAGTAAACCAGAACTATTGAGCACCAGTAAAACAACCGAGCAGGCTAGGCATCACCGAGAAAGCACATCGACCAAGCACCACAAGCATCACCAAGTACATGTTCCACCGAGTGCCAGAGGTTTTACTGAGTTCTTTCAGTGACTGAGCCCCTTCAATAACTGAGATCCTCAGTTAAAGTTGCAACCGAGTAACACAGAACCACTTCAACACATCACCATGCATATTTTCCAAATACCCAAGAATGCCATTGCATCAAGATTCAATAGTAGGAAAAATACTATCGTCATAGTTGTTCAACTCAAATGCAGTCGATCTACCAATTAGATTATCTAGTGAAATATTTTTACCAGGAGCTACTCTCATTTTATGAATTGCAAAAACTCTAATAGCATAGTTAGGTAACAATGTTCTTATAATTTTACTTACCATGGTGTCTTCATCAATAATTCCATCTACTCCTTGGATAGAATTCACAAACTCCTTGATTCGGTTGTTGTACTGAGTGATGTTCTCACCTTCTTTCATCTTCATGTCATCAAACTTTCCTCTTAGACTTTCAACTTTAGCCCTTAGCACATTCACATCTCCTCCATGAACTAGTGTAAGAATGTCCAGCATTTGTTTTACATTTGTACATGTGTTAATGTCTTCAAATTCGGCATCTGATAAGGAAGAATAAATCTCAATCATTATAGCATTGTGTTCATGTATTTCTTTCATTTGATCAACAATCAAAGGACCAATGGGTAAGATAAACTCATTTTGCAAGTAGTAGAATGTAGAATCTCCAATCCATGATAGATATAACTTCATTTTATTTTTCCATGTTGAGAAGTTTTCTTTGTTCATCTTTGGTACCTCTCTCATATGCATCTTGTGATCTTTTACTTAAGTCCTTAAAAATTTTCCTTTTAAGCATTGTTTCTTTGATACCAATTATTAGATAAGTGAGAGCGAGGGTAAATCAGTTAATTCTAGTTATCCTACAGTCCTAAACACTCCCTGATGTATGAAATAAAATTTTCAAACAATTTAATCAACTCGATAAATATTTAACTGTGCCTCTTTGTTCAATTACTGAATACCAGTAAATTATCTAGTTTATATATTGATCAAACTAGTTATAGTAATGTGTAAAGTAAAATAATGATTCATCACATCCATACACATATAACACTTTTATTTTAATGTGGAAACCCTGTTAGGGGAAAAACCACATGGGACCGGTAACCCAAAATAATTTCACTCTTCTGAAATGAGCTCGGTTAAGAGTCAACCCTATTAAAGATTACAATAAAACGTTGTAATGTGTTACCTGGTTAGAGGGTTTATCACTAAAAGTTCTCCATGACCAAACATTCACTATGGGGTCAACAAGAAAATAATCAACATTCATTGAATGTCATATTGAAATATAAAAGACTGTTAAGTCCCACTCGGTTAAGAGATTTATCTGTAGCAATGGTTAGAATGCATAGTAATGATCTGATTCAAATACAACTTTGATTTGCAGATTTGCAGATCTATGTTAAGCTCAAAATACCTTGAGCCAATATAATCAATTTAATTTCTTTGTATCCTCCAACTCTATTATGCTCAGTTAATTCCTTTCTCTGATGCTTAGTGTTGTCTATAAAATTGCTCAATTTGTTTGACCAGCTCGCATGATTGCAATCTCCTCACGCACATTTCATAGTTAACAATGAATATCTTGTCTCCTTTTATAGACATCATAAATCATTTTATTTACAACCATAGACTTTGCCTCTTTATCTTCACCATTGATTTTTTCACTTTAACCTTCCTCGGAACTTGTGTCTATAACATGTTTCATTCTCCATCATCTAATCATCCTTGAATTTTGTCATCCGTATGATCTTCATAAAAAACTTTATCTTTAACCTCATAATCATCCATAATTGTCCAGTGCATCATCTTTAGTCAACAGTTATATGTTTCATTTATTTCTTTCACTCATTTAATACCATGATGTATCGGTGACTTCTAACTCATTTAACACTATACTCGGTATACACTACACTTGCTCGGTGTACACTGGTTCAACTCAATGTATACTAAATTCTTCATTTACTGACCACATAAATGTGTTCATTCTTGATCTTCAATCCATAATAGAATTATCTAATACAATCAAATCACTAATATAATGTCATAGACTCATCAATAATTTACCCAATGAATACTATATCCGTAACTTTCTCATACATCTCATCTTCATGTAGATATCTCATGGCTTCACCATTATTTCCTTCTTCAGATGTTTGTAACTATCATGATAAGTACAATCAAATTTAGTTGACATCAAAGACATTATAATAACCAATTTAATGTGTTACATATACCTTAGTAGCTCGATGATCATCAATCACTATCTTTTGAAGTATCCAATTAGTTGTCAAATTCATCCTTACAATATTCAATCAGTTGTAGTCTATCACTCCCTTCTACAATGTACCATGTTTTTAGACCAACACTTTTATACTCTACCTTTTATTATATAAAGATTTATTTATGCTTTCAAATCAAACACCTATTGGTGTATCCCTTGTACCCTCTTTGAGTGCAAGTGCTTGCTATTCTAATCGCAAGTTCTCAAACCTTATTTAGGCCCCAATAAGTTATGTTCACAAGAAATCAATTTCTTTGAAACAAAGAATATTTTAACTTAGATATCATTTTCACTAAACTAAAAGTGGAACTATTAATACTATTTTTGGGTTGAATGGACTCATAATCCAAAATTTTCCTTATTGACATTTTTCATTTCTACTAGTGTTGATTTCTATCTAAAATTATTATTTCATCTATTATGGTTTAACTTTTGGTTATATCTTCCTTTGAAAATATAATTTGGACAATATTATATTATACTATCTTAATGGTGGAACAATAGGGTTAGGATTCTAATTAGATTCCACAACTTTTTTAAAAGGTGATTCTATTTATATTTATTTTACTAACAATACAAAGATAGATGATATAATTAAGAGAGTCTCATTCATCACATATTTTCTCCACCATAATTAATAACTAATTATTTTTTGGTGATTGAATTCCTTTTCCAATATTAATAGACTCTATAATCTGCTCATAATTTCCTTTAAATCTCAATTTAGTAATAATTCATAAGAGACTCAAATAAAAGAAATCTTTTAGTCCATCACTACTCCAAAAGAAGCTCCAAAATAAGACACCTTACAGTTATCTCACCTAGTTCAAAGCTACAATGGTTGTGTTAGGGGTTGGGAGATCATAATGGTGACATACATAAATTTGGACTCACTAAATTATACAAAAAGTGTAATAATCACCTACCCAACCATAGAATGGAGAGCCATGTGGTTCTCTCATGACACCAAATAAAAGAAAAAAGAGCTAAGTGTGTTGCTTGTAGCTTGGCTAGGTATGTGAGAGGATCTGATTATTCAACACCCTAACCTCACACTTGTCAAAATTCTACATGGAGATTTTAAATCAATCCTAATTTTTTGTTAGTAACTTACTTGGCAAGTCTCCTAGTTATAGCTAAGATTTCAAGGCCACACCACCATGCTTTTTATTGAGCTATCAAAAAAGGCCCAAAAAAATAGGTGTGAGCTAAGTCATATATTATTTTTGCATTGATCTGGCATTATATGGTTGTTGCTTTTTAGATATAAGGGATACACTCTATTCAATTATGGTTACTAATCAACGCTAGCAACTATAAAGTCATAATTACTCACTACTACATTTGGGGCCAAATTTAGACAGAAACTTCTGACGGATGATTTTTTTTAATGAATTTGGTTTTTGTTTTTTTTGTAATAGGCCCTGATGGTGTCGGTATTCTGATGGGTTCTAAATAGACCATTGAAATTCTGACAGTTTTGGGGTATAGATGAAAAAAAAAGTGAAACGACCAAATCATTTTTATTTCGATTGCATATAGAAAAGGAGTAGGAGAAAGGGAGCAAAAGCTGAGCGCAAGAGAAGGTATGTGATTTCTTCATCTTCTGAGCCTCTAGCATCATATTCGACCACAAATTTCAAATGCATTACATTTTATTTGATCATGAATGCTCTTTGAAATGACCGCATTCTACAGGTGTCATGCCCTAACCAATTCTTTATCTCTATTATTTGATGTTATTGGTGCTTGTGCTAAAGGATATCGATTCACTATTTTGAAATGTTTGGATTTATGTTTGTTGATATTACTGGTACGTTTAATGATGCCATTGTATATTGTTGAGATGCTCACTGAAATGACCATATTCTACTAGTGTCGTGCCCTAGCTTGTGCTTTAACTCCATTATTTGATGTTATTGGTTATCAATTTTTTTTGAATTATTAACTGTGGTTATCAAATGGATAGCCCGTGAGCTTCTAGCTACGTGCCATTTGTATTGATAGCTTAGGGCATCAAATATATTTTATCATTGATAGTTGAGACTTTGTTAAAAGGAAATATGACAAAGAACAATTTTGATTTATTTTCTCTATTTTGATCCCTAAGTGGCTTACAACCCTAGATAAGTATATGCAGATTTACAGATGCAGTTACCGGATACATAGTAGTCGATAATTCACAAGAAATCCATGCATCCAATTTGAATAGAAATTAATACAAAGAAATAGGGTCCTCCAATGGCCCAATCATGCGAACCTTGACTGTCCCCTCAACCAGTGACCCTTCAAAACTGGGTTATCATGCAATCAGTGAGTGATCCTTCATTCTCCTGGTCTGCCCTACATCCGAACATATTGGAAATACACAATACAATGATACAAAGTCTTTCACAATCCCCCTTCCCTCAAGGAACACTATCAACCATCCCTTCCACACATAGCATTTCACTTTTGTATGAGTGGATTGTGCAGGAATAGTTAACATTAAACAAGGAGAAAAATCCTCAACACATCTTGGAAACCATTGAATTCATTAATAAATGAAACCTAACACCAACACTATTCCTTCCATTCACTTTTACCATGAATAAAGCATTTAATCCATTCAACATTACATATAATCATTAGACAACTAGATTTCCTGACTGTGTACAGGAACAGTCACGACCAAAATGATCAAAAGTACTTTCACCCTTGCACAAGCTATTCCAAACTTCAAGTAAAATGAGCAATATGCTATATCAAATCATTCATATTCATAATAACCATTCAAAGGATCATTTTGTCAATGAACCCTCTGACTATACCCCTGCGGCAGAGATTGGCAATATACATGAAATTTATATTTTTTATTACTAAAAGTGGTTTACATAGTTTCATATGATCTTTGATTGATCATTAACCTTGTCTCCATTCCTCTGGCATACATAAGGAAAAGAAAAGAGATAACATGAGAAAATCCTAAGTAGCCCTTGCAGAAATGGACCATGTCAAAACCTCAACTAGGCTTTTCACCCTAATTCTAACATCAAGTATCATCTCATCATGGTCTATTCACCATGTTTCAACACCCCATTCACTTTGATCTATTCAACTTACACCATTCTTCTTCTACAGTCATTCTAGGCCTATCTAGTAGCCCTACACACACAGAATTCAGCAAATTACACCCATAGTCTCCAAACAACCTGGCAAAGTACTTACCTTTTCAAATACCCTTTTCAGAGTTACTAACCCCATCTCAATCTCAGTCTTCCATCCTTTGATTGGTGAATACTTCCATCCCCAAATGCTCTTCTCCTAGGCCTAATTAGCCCTCACTCAAAAAAGCAACTCCTATTTCCACTTCTCTCCAGGACTCAAAGGCTTGAAACAATATGTGGTAAAAATTCATGAAGTACTAAAGAAGACATTCTATTTGTCAGAAAAATCTTCATTGTCCCCCACAAAAAACTACGTAATAACTACTCTACCCTTAATTTGTTTAATAATGCACCATATTAGATAAAGTAGGTTCTATCACACATGGCATGAACTCTCTTCAAACTCACAATACATTGCATGCATAGTACAAAACTCATGAGATTCTAAAGAAGGCCTCACTCTTAATCAGTTATAAACATGCCATTGTTTCAGTTTTTCTTGCGAGCTATAATAATTGTTGTAAACATGTCATTGGTTTAGTTTAGTGTATTCATTTTTGTCAGACAAATATTCATTGTCTTCTGATTGTCTTCTTTATATACTAGCATGTATTAATTGGTTGACAAATAAAGAAGCATTTAGACAATCAGAAGACAATGAAGATAATTTTAAATGCATCTAACACAAAAAAAAATTTACAAAACTGAACCAATGGCATGTTTACAACAAAGAAATAGAGTGATAATAATATGCTAAAAATTGTATTCTATTTAATACACGCTAAAGGACTATTTAATACATGCTAAAGGACTAGTCCCAACAATTCTTAAACATACTTTATCTGATATGATGAATTCTTAAACAATTAAGGTTGGAGTAGACATAGTTATCACGTAGTTTTTTGTGTGGTACAAGGAAGATTTGGCTGATTGAGAGTGAGGCCTTCTTTATAATCTTATGAGTTTTGTACTACACATGCAATGTATTGTGAGTTTGAAGAGAGTCTGTGCCATGTGTGATTATTAAGAAATGGGAAAGTTATGATGATTTAATTGTAGAACTACTGGTCCCTTGAAACGTTAAAAAAAAAATTCTCAAAAGATCCACTCTCATGGAATACGATGACTTCAGGTTATGCACAAAATGGATCTATCTTCTATCACTATGCTCTTATCCTATGTCAAAATGGGATATTTATGACATGGTATAGATATCCATCAAGGCATAAATAAAATTCAAATTTTCTCTAATGTTGTAGTTGAAAGTAATGAATTTTAAATTTTATTTTCTTATTCATAGAAGCTTGTAGTATAGTTACTTTTAATGTAGACAATTTAGACAGTGTGTTTGCCCATAGTGTTCCTTAGTCTTGATTGAGGATGATAGGCACATGGTCGCTAAACTGGACTTGCATAATGCAATTAGATTAAAGGGGTGATTATTTTGGTAGTGAACATGAGAAGATAAACACAATTCATTAGTTAAATGTTTTGTATATAAATTGGGTACTACTTTTGTAGGTAGTTTTAGCTCATTGTTTTGTAATGTAATTTTTCAATTTCATGTATTTTATCTCCTATTTATTAGGTGCATGAGATGAAGGTTGAATGTAAGAGTCTTATAATGTTGAGTTACCTTTGGATCTCAAGTTTTTGATACTCCTATGATGATATTTCTCAACAAGTATTTTACTTTATTGTTGTTTTTTGAATAACATATTGGGGAAATACAAAACTATGTACTTCTACAGGATAGTCAACACAAAATTGAAGCGTCAAACAAGACTTGATCAAGTTGTAGGTGGAACGTGCACTCAAATAGTAAGTAATGTAGAATAACAAAATAAGTAATCTGTCATGTCTACATTTTATTATTTTCTGAGATTACATCCATGTTCTATATTCACAGAATGGTTCAAAATTGAAATTTACAATTCGATAAAAGTACTGATGGGTGTTGTTCCCTGCACCCTCAATCAACAACTTGCCTCCATTTTTGGTCTCAACTTGCCTCCATTTGTTGTTCCCTGCACCCTCAAAAAGCATTAGATAGGCATATTTGTCATTTTAAGATCAAAGATAAAGGCCCCCTTTTTTATGCGCGCACATACACACAACATATACAACCTTCACCATGCAGATTTTCCTAAACACTACTGGGACCTTATACCCTGCAACAAATGTATTATTGTGAAAATCATCACAAATACATTTGTTGCCAGGTCTAGCTCCTAGTAGTGCTTGGTCAAATTTGATGCACTTCTGGTATATTTTGTGTATAATATATATGATATTTTATTTTGATTTACAAACTATTATATTATTTGAATATCTTTCTTTCTTGCCACAATAGGAAAGAGTTTGAGGTGGAAGACTACAATAACAAAAGTGTTTCAATTTGGTATACTATACTATAACATCATTTCATAACTAAATTTTCAATTTCTATATATAATTAGGTTATAGATAATCAAAGTAAAGAGGATCATGTTAGACAATCCAAGTGAAGAAGGTAATGGGGATACAATCAATAGATTGTGGTCTAACTTGAAAATAAAAGGCGATGGAAAATGTTATTGTCCCTGCAATATTTGTAAGGGCTTAAACACTTGAAGATTACTAATCAAAAAAACTAAGAGACATTGTAGGGAGAATGGTCACATTGAGGGAGGGTTTGATTATCATGAATTGGTAAGTTTTAAATTATATTTATTTAACAATTAATATATATATGAAATACACTTGATGATGAGATCATTATCATAGTTTATTTGTGTTCATCATTTTTATATAGGTTGACCTCCCCAGGGGAGTACGTGATATGGACCAGATAACACATTTGAAGATGATGGTACTAATACATTGATCTATGACGCATTTGGTATTGGCGCAACTGGTGATGATGATCAGGATGATGTTGATGTCATCCATGATATACCTCTACTTGAGAAGGCAACCATGACCCTTTACAAAGGCTCCCAAATAACTCTTCTCTCTGTTTTATTATTATTGTTAAACTTGAAGGTTATGAATGGTTTATCCAACATAACAATGTCACGTATGCTAAGGTATGTCATATATGTCATTATAGTAATTAAAGGGTGAAATATGTACCATAAATATTGTTAATATTGACAACTTATATTTTTTTCTATAGATTGATAGGTGATTTTTTGTTACCACCATTGAATATTCTCTATCATTCATACCGAGAATTATGTGCCACTATGAAAGATATTAGAATAGAGTATCAAGCAATAAATGCTTGTCCCAATGATCATATTATTTATCATAAAGAACATAAATTTGCAACAGAATGCCCTGAATGTCATACGAGTAGATATCGAACATAACAAATAACAAAAAAGGTGCCTCACAAGGTTCTTCGTTACATCCCCATTATACCACGTTTGCAAAGATTATTCAGGTGTAGTAGCTTGGCACAATTTATGGATTACCATGCACACAATAGGAGTCGAGATGACATTATTTGATTGCCTATGGATGGTTCTATATTTAAGGACATAGAGGAAAAGTGGCCGCACTTTATCAAAGAACCTTGAAATCTCAAGGTTTCGGTGGCAGCGGACAGGGTCAATCCATTTGGAGAGCTAAGATCTGTTTACTCTGTTTGGTCTATTTTTGTCATCAACAATAACATTCCTCCATGGATGTCAATAAAGTGGGAGCACATTATGTTGGCAATGATTGTTCTAGGTATTTGATCATTTAATAGTTATCTGCATTTAATTATAAATCTTGCAGTAAAATGGTCACAATAATTATGTAATGTTGTTGTTCATTCAACCAGGTAAATACCAAGTTATGTGTGTGTGAAAATTGTACCTGATCTATAGACACAACACTTCAGCAAAACATTAGAGGTTAGCTATAATCAAAATCGTGCAAAATTGAAATCTAATTTAACCAAGCGAGTTACTGCCTTCTAGTAGGTGCGAGATTGATGTTCTCAGATTGTTATCAAGATCAGTGACCTAGATGACACCTAAATGAAGGATTTGAATGCAATTGATCTAGATATGAATTGAATGCAATTTAAGCTATTTTTTTAGATTTTCTATGCAATAATATGATGAAAATTGATATGAATCTATGCTAATATGAAAAATGATACGAAATCTATGATATGTAAAAACTGATATGCTATGAATTGATCTAACAATAATATGAAAACAAAAGTGATCTCACAACAATGTTGATTCGCAATAAGCTTTGATCCTTCCAATTCTGATTCACTAGCATAAGTTCGCAAATTATGAGATTCTGTGGATGCAAATTTGAGAGAGATGAATTATGAAGAGTTGAGCCTTGATTTTATAAAAATCCAGGGCTTTAGAGGTGCATGGAAGAAAGCCATAAATCACTCAGATTAACTCAACTTGATTTTTGAGTTATCTGATAATAAAGATAATTTAATTCACAAAATTATGCAAAAACATGCCAAAATAGCTTTTTAACTCAAATTAGAAGTTTAGATCAACTTTAAAACTCAAAAAGGATGTTGAGTTCTAAAAAGTCAACACTTTGCATTGATTTTCTAATTTGGAGTTTAAGTGTTTCTTTGGAATGTGCATAATAATTATGAATTAATTAAATAAATAAAGTGATTTATTCTCAACTTAACTAATTTTTGAAAATAAATAATTGATTTATGGGTTAATCAATTATTTAATCAAACTTTTATTAAAATTTATATTATTAAATAATGACAACTTGCTTTAATTAATTAAATAAGAATTTAATCAATTATTCATAAGATATTAGATTTATTGTCAAAATTAAATAATATAATTAATAATAGATAGAATTAAATTTAATTACACAATTAAGTGGCAAGATATTAAATCTAATTAATTAAATATAAAAATATTCAATTAATCAAACTTAGGATAAATGTGATTTATCGCCAAATAATCATTAAATTAAAGATAATTAAGATAATTAGGAATATTGCTAGGAATATTCTCCGATGCAGAATTTAAGATAATCAATCAGGATTCGATGATGTTTAGATGTGCCTTAGCTTAGGACTTCGATGTCGATTTGTTGATGTAGGAGGTTAATGAACCTATAGCCCATTTTTGGGGTATTACATTTTGCCCTTCTTTGAATTACTGTGCAAAGCGCAGTGGTTCAAAGATAGTCTGTGTTTGATAAAGATATGAAATTGATAATTGATATGAGACAGAAGCTGATTGATATTGATTTGATATGGAGATAATAGGTCTTGAATGACCAAAGATAATGTTCACTGTAGCAGCAAATGAACATATGATTGTGAAAAAGTGTCAAAACGTCTGATTCCAAACCTTAGGATTGCAAAGAAGTGAGTGACTGGTTCTAGACTCGATTATCTTAGCAGAACTAGCAGGTATCACATCCGAATCCTTTAGTTGTCGAAGAACCAAGGAAAAAACACTATGATCTGATGGTTGCAAAAACTGATACAGTTTACAAGATTAGGAGGATACCAGATTGATATGGATCTTGATGAATCTGATATGCCCCAAGTGATGATAGATTTTCCCTGAGCGATGAGGTTTTTTGATGAATCAATAACTAGACATGGTTTTTGTCTTGATTACTGAGGAAGATATGATAGAATTTGATTTACAGACTTTGAATGATGTGCAATACCATGCCCCCTTCGGGATTAAAATTGAAATCTGACAAGAAAAGTCAGCGTTGAGAGTTCAGAAGCATGTTAATTGATTGGAAAAGTGGTTATACACATTCAAGAATGCATTCTGCATCGTTGGAAGGTCCCAAAAGACCAAGTTTGACTAGGTTAAACCATGAGCTGACCATAGTTGACCAAGTTGAAATTTTGATAGTTTGATGTTAGATAATCAGTTAAGTTGAATACTGGATTTCTGTGATGATTGAAGGTCGAATGTGCAAGTAGTTGACAAATATGAATGATCTCAGATTTTGATTTTGATCCTGAAAAAAAAGATTCTACTTGTTGTTTCGTTGGAGGAACCTTCGTGTGAGATTCAACTCTTGTTAGATTTGAAGATGCGATTTGAAGAATTGTTTAAGCATTGAAGTTTATTTAATCATTTGTGAGATCATGCAGACATGTAAAATGCAAAGAAACATGCAAAATGAAATGCAACCTAGGACCTAGGACCTAGGACCTACTCACTGATCATATGTCAATTTGTTATCATCATTGAACTTTTAGGTAACCCGATAAATCAATACAATGCCCACTAGTTATGAAACCATAGACATATGAATATCAATTTGTATGCGCAAGAATCAATACAACACCCACTGGTCAACAACCATGGATATATGAATATTGAATTTTTTTTTGAAATGTTGGATTAGATATAAGCATCAAGGCACAAGCGCCAGGATGACCTGAATATCACATCCATTTTGATATAGCAATTTGTATAAGCATCAAAATATCAATGTTGTGATGACCAAAATACGCTTTGCGTAACAAACACATCAAACAGCCAAAAGATTATACTAAATCCAATGTGAATTACTGATGAAGGGTGCTCCCCTTAATACCACAAACACATAACAGAAATAGAGAAACAATAACAGTAATATGCAAGAACAGAAAATTGGCTTCTTATTATCTCCACAAATGTGGAATTACAAACTTTTAGAATTACAATATGCAAACCACATGGGCATTCCCTTACAATATTCTGTAGGACAAAGCCTCGAATCAATACCCAGATCTACTACCCAGAATTATTCCGAACTGCCTAAGACAATAATACAGCCTTCCTTATATAGGCAATTTTCCACCGCCTGAGAAGGTTCCAGAATTTTAGCCAATAAGGCTGACCAAACCTAGAATTATTTTATTTTACATTTTATTACATCATAGTCGGCTCAAGATGACCTTTGAAACCCGAACAGAAATTTTCAAGAAAATTATTTTTCGCCATTTCAGGTTGCCCAACTTTCGAAGACCATAAGTCATCACCAGTTGACCCGATCGGCTATTATAACCCCATTTCAGAAATGCCACGAAGTGCTCTACAGGCTTGACCAGCGCAAGCGGCCGTCACCCAAATTTTTGACCTCATCCGGGGCCTCTAAAGCCTTCAAAACTGAGTTCAAAGTTTCTGCACCCTGCTGCCAATACCGAAAATCTTTAATATCTTCCAATATACACTTGATCTGGCAATGAAACTTTACTGGCAGACTTATATGACCAAAATGAACCTCCAAAAAAGAAATCAGATCATTCTGAGCACATACAAAAATTACCAAAAATAGTAACTTTCCACAAATAGCAGCTCTGCACAAAATAGCCCTTATTGAATGTAAAAATAGAAATATTTTTGGGTGATGCAAGATTGCTCTTACACCCAGGATGCTCCTACATCAGACACCCGGGGTAATTTGAGAAGTGACCCTGTCAAGACTCAGGTGTGCAGAGGAAAACCAAGATGGCTAACCTCCTCCTTTGTCAGCCATGATGAATCTTCAACAGGTCGTCCTTTCCACTTGACCAAATATTCTTCATATGTCCTGTTCCTTGTGCTTCTGCCAACACGACTGTCTAGTATATCTTCGATCTCCTTAGTGTCTAAACTAGTTGCTGGAATACTCCACTGTGCTACTGTGATCTCATCTTCAACACCTCCTTCATGATACTTTGTCAGATCTGAAATGTTAAACACTGGTGAAATATTCAGCTCAGTAGGCAATTCTACCTCATATGCATTTTCTGAATCATGTTTCTTTAGTATCTTACATGGCCCAAACTTCTTCATTTTCAGCTTGTTATATGTACCAACTGGAAATCGCTCCTTCCGCAAATGAACCATGACTTCATCACCAACCTAAAATTCCTTATACCTCCTTTTCTCATCTGCCTTAGCCTTATACTGTGTGTTCATCTTGGTAATATGCTTCCTCACCTCCCCATGGATGTTCTTCAAGTGTTCTGCAAAATCCTCAGCTTCAGCACTACTTATTTCTCCTTTATCTATCTTCCTCAATTCAGATGAATTTCTTGGACTACTTCCATATACAATCTGAAATGGTGATTTACCAGTGCTCCTATTGATAGAATTATTGTATGCAAATTCTGCCTGTGGTAAAATCAAATCCCATCCTGTTGGCTTATCTCCAACCAAGCATCTCAGCAAATTTTCCAAACTTCTATTCACCACCTCTGTCTGTCCATCAGTCTGTGGATGATGTGATGAACTGAACTTCAAATCTGTCTTCAACTTCTTCCATAATGTACGCCAGAAATATCCAACAAACTTAGTGTCCCGATCTGAAACTATGGTCTTTGGCAAACCATGAAGTCTCACTACTTCTCTGAAAAACAATTTGGCTACATGAATAGCATCATTAGTCTTCTTGAAGGGAATGAAATGTGCCATCTTTGAAAATCTGTCAACTAGCACAAAAATTGAATCATGTCCCCGCTGAGTCCTCGGTAAACCAAGAACAAAGTCCATGCTGATATCCTCCCAAGGCTTCTCTGGTACAGATAATGGCTGATACAACCCTGTATTCTGCTTCACTCCTTTTGCCATCTGACATACTCTGCAACTCTGTACAAACTTCTTCACATCTTGCTGTAACTGTGGCCAATAATAATTCTCACTAACCAAACCAAGGGTTTTGTCACGACCAAAATGTCCAGCCAATCCTCTGCTATGCTTCTCCTTGATGAGATTCTCCCTCATAGAACTTCGTGGAATGCACAACTGACTCCCTCTGAATAGCATATCATCTTGGATGATGAAATCCAACCATTTTGTCCTGTCTAGAGTAACAGGTTCTGTACAAGCTTTCCAAGCTTCACCAAAATCAGGATCCTCTAGATACAAATTCTTGAGTTCCTTGAACCCAACCACTTCAATTTGCATTTCTGTCAGCAATAGTTACCTTCTACTAAGAGCATCTGCAACCCTATTAGACTTTCCACTCCTGTGTTTCAAAACAAATGTATAACTCTGCAAAAACTCAACCCATTTCAAATGTCTTTGATTCAATTTTCCTTGACTATTCAAATATTGCAAAGCTTGATGATCAGTATACAAAAAAAACTCCTTAGGAAGCAGATAATGTCTCCACTTCTTTAATGCCTGAACTATAGCATAAAATTCCTGATCATAAATAGAATATTTCCTCTTGGCATCATTTAACTTCTCACTGAAATAAGCAACGGGTTTACCTTCTTGGCTCATAACAGCTCCTATTGCAGTACCACTAGCATCACAATCTACTTGAAACACCTTATTGAAATCTGGAAGTGCTAAAACAGGTTGTTCTGTAACTTTTTGTTTCAATAATTGAAAACTCTTTTCTGCTCCTTTAGTCCACTTAAACTCTTTTCTATCCCCTCTCATTGTTTCAGTCAAGGGTCCACAAATACTGCTAAAATTTTTGATAAACTTTCTGTAAAAGCTAGCCAAACCATGAAAAGATCTTACCTTAGTAGCACTCCTTGGAGTAGGCCATTCAAGGATAGCTTGTACCTTCTCTGGGTCCATTTTTAGACCTTCTGCTGAAACTACAAATCCCAAATACACCAACTCTTTCTTCACAAAACTGCACTTCTTCAAATTAATCAACAATTTCTCTTCTCTCAACTTCTCAAATACCATACGAATATGCATCATATGCTCATCCAATGTCTTACTAAAGATCAAAATATCATCTAGGTAAACAATGACAAACTTACCTAGAAATTCTTTCAGAACCTCGTTCATGAGCCGCATGAAAGTGCTCGGTGCATTGGTTAGCCCAAAAGGCATGACTAACCACTCATACAATCCTTCCTTTATCTTGAAGGCAGTCTTCCATTCATCTCTTTCTCTGATCTGAATCTGATGATATCCACTCTTCAGATCTATCTTTGAGAAATACACAGCTCCACTCAAACAGTCCATAATATCATCCATTCGTGGCAATGGAAACCTGTACTTGATTGTGATCTTGTTTATTGCCCTAGAATCTGTACACATCCTCCATTCTCCATTCTTCTTTGGTGCTAATATCGCTGGTACAGCACAAGGACTTAGACTCTCATGGATCAATCTTTTCTGTAACAGTTCATGTACTTGTCTGTTCAACTCTTTACTTTCTGCAGGTGTCATTCTGTGTGCTGCCTTATTCGGAAAACTCACTTTTGGGATCAAGTCCATCTGATGACTGATCTTCCTGACTGGTGGTAATCCATCAGGCACGTTATCGAATACAATATCCTGAAACTCATTCAACAAATCTGCAACTTCTACAGGAACATCTTCTACTTCCTCTTTACCAGCTTTTAGAATTAAAGCAAAACATACATGCTCATGCCTCATACCATCTAGGAAATTTTTTCCATCAACAAAAGTTATCCTTGCATTACCACATACCTTTTCTTCAGTCTCCTTCAATGGTTTTAGCTTATGCCACACTCCATCCTTTGTCAGGGAATAGGTATTCGCACGACCATCATGTACAGCACATCTGTCAAACTGTCATGGTCTGCCCAACAACATATGACATGCATCCATAGATATGATATCACACAATACCTCATCTTGGTATCCGCCAATCTTGAACTTCACCAGGCACTGTTCATTGACCATGACCTTGTGGTCATCCTGTACCCAGGCAATCTGATATGGATGTGGGTGTTTCTGTCTCTTGAGCTTCAACTTTGTCACCATCTTTTCTGACACCAAATTGTCAGTGCTTCCACTATCAATAATCACATCACAACATTTACCTTCACACTTGCACCTGGTGCGAAACAGGCTCCTCCTTTGCTCAGGTTCATTCTCACCACTCAACAAGACTCTTATGTTAATCAATGTTTCTCCTCTTTCAGCATCTTCAGAATTTGATGATCTGGCATCTTCATCTACATGTGCAACTCTGGCCTGGCCTTCATTTCTCCTGTCTGTTCTGCCTTGGCGCTGAGGACATTCAAATGCCCTATGACCTTCTTCTCCACAGTGAAAACATGTTTCACGGAAGCCACCTCTTCCAGATCCTTGTCCTCTTCCTCTTCCTCTCTGATCTCTATTATTCTGATCCTGGAAGCGATTGGAATTATTTCCTTGCTGATTCTGACTGCTACTAGCCTCATCCTTCTTTTTCGGATCTTCATTTCGGCCACCACCAGATCGTCCACCGTGACCTCTTCCATTTTTCCTGCTCTCAAACTTCTTGTTCAGCTTTTCCTCTACTTTTAGGGCAAACTGGTATGCCTCTTCAATACTGTTCATTCGAACCAGACTAAGCTCCTCCTGGATGCTTGGCCTTAACCCATTAAGGTATCGGGCAACTTTCTCCTTATCAGCTTCTGCATGGCCTGTTCTGATGAGAAGTCGATAGAACTCCTCTGTATACTCCTGAACAGATCTCCCTGCTTGCTTCAAACTCTGCATTTTCTTTAGTAGGTCAAGCTCATAATCAACAGGAATGAACTGTCGCTTCAATTTATCCACCATCCGATCCCATCTTGTGATTTTATCTTTCCCTCTTCTATTTCGCTCCAATTGAATTTCTTGCCACCAGATCTTCGCATGGCCTTTCAATCTGGCCTTTGCAAATTTGACCCTATCAGGATCTTCAACATCTTCATACTCAAAATATTCCTCACATTCATTGATCCAGTCGATCAATTCCTCTGGGTTAAGATTTCCAGAAAATGTAGGAACCTCAATCTTAGGTCTTTTCCCAATCTTGGAAATCACTCGAAAAAGTCTTTCTTCCTCCTGGTTCACAATTTCAACTTCTCCTTCTTGATATTCTTCTTCGGCTTCATCCTCACTTTCGTCTCTGACATTAAGATTCATTCCTCTACGAATCTCTTCTTGTAATGCTCGCACTTGTCTCTGCAGCTCTCTAACCTCAGGTGTTACAACACCAGCTCTTCTGCCACGTTCCCTTCATGGAGGCATTTTCGCGATGCACACTGAAACCCTAGCCACGGTCCTGGTGCAAACTGCCTCACAGTCGGCGATCTGTTTACACACTCAAGAACTCTTGCTCTGATACCACTTGATGAAGGGTGCTCCCCTTAATACCACAAACACATAACAGAAATAGAGAAACAACAACAGTAATATGCAAGAACAGAAAATTGGCTTCTTATTATCTCCACAAATGTGAAATTACAAACTTTCAGAATTACAATATGCAAACCACATGGGCATTCCCTTACAATATTCTGTAGGACAAAGCCTCGAATCAATACCCAGATCTACTACCCAGAATTATTCCGAACTGCCTAAGACAATAATACTGCCTTCCTTATATAGGCAATTTTTCACCGCCTGGGAAGGTTCCAAAATTTTAGCCAATAAGGCTGACCAAACTTAAAATTATTTTATTTTACATTTTATTACATCATAGTCGGCTCAAGATGACCTTTGAAACTCGAACAGAAATTTTCAAGAAAATTATTTTCCGCCATTTCAGGTTGCCCAACTTCCGAAGACCATAAGTCATCACCAGTTGACCCGATTGGCTATTAGAACCCCATTTCGGAAATGCCACGAAGCGCTCTACAGGCTTGACCAGCGCAAGCGGCCATCACCCAAATTTTTGACCTCATCCGGGGCCTCTAAAGCCTTCAAAACTGAGTTCAAAGTTTCTGTACCCTGCTGCCAATACCGAAAATCTTCAATATCTTCTAATATACACTTGATCTGGCAATGAAACTTTACTGACAGACTTATATGACCAAAATGAACCTCCAAGAAAGAAATCAGATCATTCTAAGCACATACAAAAATTACCAAAAATAGTAACTTTCCACAAATAGCAGCTCTGCACAAAATAGCCCTTATTGAATGTAAAAATAAAAATATTTTTGGGTGATGGAAGATTGCTCTTACACCCAGGATGCTCCTGCATCAGACACCCGGGGTAATTTGAGAAGTGACCCTGTCACGACTCAGGTGTGCAGAGGAAAACCAAGATGGCTAACCTCCTCCTTTGTCAGCCATGATGAATCTTCAATAGGTTGTCCTTTTCACTTGACCAAATATTCTTCATATGTCCTGTTCCTTGTGCTTTTGCCAACACGACTGTCCAGTATATCTTCGATCTCCTTAGTGTCTAAACTAGTTGCTGGAATACTCCACTGTGCTGCTGTGATCTCATCTTCAACACCTCCTTCATGATACTTTGTCAGATCTGAAATGTTAAACACTGGTGAAATATTTAGCTCATTAGGAAATTCTACCTCATATGCATTTTCTGAATCATGTTTCTTCAGTATCTTACATGGCCCAAACTTCTTCATTTTCAGCTTGTTATATGTACCAACTGGAAACCGCTCCTTCCGCAAATGAACCATGACTTCATCACCAACCTGAAATTCTTTATACCTCCTTTTCTCATCTACCTTAGCCTTATACTGTGTGTTCATCTTGGTAATATGCTTCCTCACCTCCCCATGGATGTTCTTCAAGTGTTCTGCAAAATCCTCAGCTTCAGCACTACTTATTTCTCCTTTATCTATCTTCCTCAATTCAGATTAATTTCTTGGACTACTTCCATATACAATCTGTAATGGTGATTTACCAGTGCTCTTATTGATAGAATTATTGTATGCAAATTTTGCCTGTGGTAAAATCAAATCCCATCCTGTTGGCTTATCTCCAACCAAGCATCTCAGCAAATTTTCCAAACTTCTATTCACCACCTCTGTCTGTCCATCAGTCTGTGGATGATGTGATGAATTGAACTTCAAATCTATCTTCAACTTCTTCCATAATGTACGCCAGAAATATCCAACAAACTTAGTGTTCCGATCTGAAACTATGGTCTTTGGCAAACCATGAAGTCTCACTACTTCTCTGAAAAACAATTCGGCTACATGAATAGCATCATTAGTCTTCTTGAAGGGAATGAAATGTGCCATCTTTGAAAATCTGTCAACTAGCACAAAAATTGAATCATGTCCCCGCTGAGTCCTCGGTAAACCAAGAACAAAGTCCATGCTGATATCCTCCCAAGGCTTCTCTGGTATAGATAATGGCTGATACAACCCTGTATTCTGCTTCACTCCTTTTGCCATCTGACATACTCTGCAACTCTGTACAAACTTCTTCACATCTTGCTGCAACTATGGCCAATAATAATTCTCACTAACCAAACCAAGGGTTTTGTCATGACCAAAATGTCTAGCCAATCCTCCGCTATGCTTCTCCTTGATGAGATTCTCCCTCATAGAACTTCGTGGAATGCACAACTGACTCCCTCTGAATAACATATCATCCTGGATGATGAAATCCAACCATTTTGTCCTGTCTAGAGTAACAGGTTCTGTACAAGCTTTCCAAGCTTCACCAAAATCAGGATCCTCTGGATACAAATTCTTGAGTTCCTTGAACCCAACCACTTCAATCTGTATTTCTGTCAGCAATAGTTGCCTTCTGCTAAGAGCATCTGCAACCCTATTAGACTTTCCACTCCTGTGTTTCAAAACAAATGTATAACTCTGCAAAAACTCAACCCATTTCAAATGCCTTTGATTCAATTTTCCTTGACTATTCAAATATTGCAAAGCTTGATGATCAGTATACAAAACAAACTCCTTAGGAAGCAGATAATGTCTCCACTTCTTTAATGCCTGAACTATAGCATAAAATTCCTGATCATAAACAGAATATTTCCTCTTGGCATCATTTAACTTCTCATTGAAATAAGCAACGGGTTTACCTTCTTGGCTCATAACAACTCCTATTGCAGTACCACTAGCATCAAAATCTACTTGAAACACCTTATTGAAATCTGGAAGTGCTAAAACAGGTTGTTCTGTAACTTTTTGTTTCAATAATTGAAAACTCTTTTCTGCTCCTTTAGTACACTTAAACTCTTTTCTATCCCCTCTCATTGTTTCAGTCAAGGGTCCACAAATACTGCTAAAATTTCTAATAAACTTTCTGTAAAAGCTAGCCAAACCATGAAAAGATCTTACCTCAGTAGCACTCCTTGGAGTAGGCCATTCAAGGATAGCCTGTACCTTCTCTGGGTCCATTTTTAGACCTTCTGCTGAAACTACAAATCCCAAATACACCAACTCTTTCTTCACAAAACTGCACTTCTTCAAATTAATCAACAATTTCTCTTCTCTCAACTTCTCAAATACCATACGAATATGCATCATATGCTCATCCAATGTCTTACTAAAGATCAAAATATCATCTAGGTAAACAATGACAAACTTACCCAGAAATTCTTTCAGAACCTCGTTCATGAGCCGCATGAAAGTGCTCGGTGCATTGGTTAGCCCAAAAGGCATGACTAACCACTCATACAGTCCTTCCTTTATCTTGAAGGCAGTCTTCCATTCATCTCCTTCTCTGATCCGAATCTGATGATATCCACTCTTCAGATCTATCTTTGAGAAATACACAGCTCCACTCAAACAGTCCATAATATCATCCATTCGTGGCAATGGAAACCTGTACTTGATTGTGATCTTGTTTATTGCCCTAGAATCTGTACACATCCTCCATTCTCCATTCTTCTTTGGTGCTAATACCACTGGTACAGCACAAGGACTCAGACTCTCACGGATCAATCCTTTCTGTAATAGTTCATGTACTTGTCTGTTCAACTCTTTACTTTCTACAGGTGTCATTCTGTGTGCTGCCTTATTCGGCAAACTCGCTCCTGGGATCAAGTCCATCTGATGACTGATCTTCCTGACTGGTTGTAATCCATCAGTCACGTTATCGGATACAATATCCTGAAACTCATTCAACAAATCTGCAACTTCTACAGGAACATCTACTTCCTCTTTACCAGCTTTTAGAATTAAAGCAAAACATACATGCTCATGCCTCATACCATCTAGGAAATTTCTTCCATCAACAAAAGTTATCCTTGCATTACCACATACCTTTTCTTCAGTCTCCTTCAATGGTTTTAGCTTATGCCGCACTCCATCCTTTGTCAGGGAATAGGTATTCGCACGACCATCATGTACAGCACATCTGTCAAACTATCATGGTCTGCCCAACAACATATGACATGCATCCATAGATATGATATCACACAATACCTCATCTTGGTATCCGCCAAACTTGAACTTCACTAGGCACTGTTCATTGACCATGACCTTGTGGTCATCCTGTACCCAGGCAATCCGATATGGATGTGGGTGTTTCTGTCTCTTGAGCTTCAACTTTGTCACCATCTTTTCTGACACCAAATTGTCAGTGCTTCCACTATCAATAATCACATCACAACATTTACCTTCACACTTGCACCTGGTGCGAAACAGGCTCCTCCTTTGCTCAGGTTCATTCTCACCACTCAACAAGACTCTTCTGTTAATCAATGTTTCTCCTCTTTCAGCATCTTCAGAATTTGATGATCTGGCATCTTCATCTACATGTGCAACTCTGGCCTGACCTTCATTTCTCTTGTCTGTTCTGCCTTGGCGCTGAGGACATTCAAATGCCCTATGACCTTCTTCTCCACAGTGAAAACATGTTCCACGGAAGTCACCTCTTCCAGATCCTTGTCCTCTTCCTCTTCCTCTCTGATCTCTATTATTCTGATCCTAGAAGCGATTGAAATTATTTCCTCACTGATTCTGACTGCTACTAGCCTCATCTTTCTTTTTCGGATCTTCATTTCAGCCACCACCAGATCGTCCACCACGACCTCTTCCATTTTTCCTGCTCTCAAACTTCTTGTTCAGCTTTTCCTCTACTTTTAGGGCAAACTGGTATGCCTCTTCAATACTGTTCATTCGAACCAGACTCAGCTCCTCCTGGATGCTTGGCCTTAACCCATTAAGGTATCGGGCAACTTTCTCCTTATCAGCTTCTGCATGGCCTGTTCTGATGAGAAGTCGATAGAACTCCTCTGTATACTCCTGAATAGATCTCCCTGCTTGCTTCAAACTCTGCATTTTCTTTAGTAGGTCAAGCTCATAATCAACAGGAATGAACTGTCGCTTCAATTTATCCACCATCTGATCCCATTTTGTGATTTTATCTTTCCCTCTTCTATTTCACTCCAATTGAATTTCTTGCCACCAGATCTTCGCATGGCCTTTCAATCTGGCCTTCACAAATTTGACCCTATCAGGATCTTCAACATCTTCATACTCAAAATATTCCTCACATTCATTGATCCAGTCGATCAATTCCTCTGGGTTAAGATTTCCAAAAAATGTAGGAACCTCAATCTTAGGTCTTTTCCCAATCTTGGAAATCACTCGAAAAAGTCTTTCTTCCTCCTGGTTCACAATTTCAACTTCTCCTTCTTGATATTCTTCTTCGGCTTTATCCTCACTTTCGTCTCTGACATTAAGATTCATTCCTCTATGAATCTCTTCTTGTAATGCTCGCACTTGTCTCTGCAGCTCTCTAACCTCAGGTGTTACAACACCAGCTTTTCTGCCACGTTCCCTTCGTGGAGGCATTTTCGCGATGCACGCTGAAACCCTAGCCACGGTCCTGGTGCAAACTGCCTCACAGTCGGTGATCTGTTTACACACTCAAGAACTCCTACTCTGATACCACTTGATGAAGGGTGCTCCCCTTAATACCACAAACACATAACAGAAATAGAGAAATAACAACAGTAATATGCAAGAACAGAAAATTGGCTTCTTATTATCTCCACAAATGTGGAATTACAAACTTTCAGAATTACAATATGCAAACCACATGGGTATTCCCTTACAATATTCTGTAGGACAAAGCCTCGAATCAATACCCAGATCTACTACCCAGAATTATTCCGAACTGCCTAAGACAATAATACAGCCTTCCTTATATAGGCAATTTTCCACCGGATGGGAAGGTTCCAGAATTTTAGCCAATAAGGCCGACCAAACTTAGAATTATTTTATTTTACATTTTATTACATCATAGTCGGCTCAAGATGACCTTTGAAACCCGAACAAAAATTTTCAAGAAAATTATTTTCCGCCATTTTAGGTTTCCCAACTTTCGAAGACCATAAGTCATCACCAGTTGACTCGATCGGCTATTATAACCCCATTTTGGAAATGCCACGAAGCGCTCTACAGGCTTGACCCACACAAGCGCCCGTCACCCAAATTTTTGACCTCATCCGGGGCCTCTAAAGCCTTCAAAACTGAGTTCAAAGTTTCTGTACCCTGCTGCCAATACCGAAAATCTTCAATATCTTCCAATATACACTTGATCTGGCAATGAAACTTTACTGGTAGACTTATATGACCAAAATGAACCTCCAAGAAAGAAATCAGATCATTTTGAGCACATACGAAAATTACCAAAAATAGTAACTTTCCACAAATAGCAACTCTGCACAAAATAGCCCTTATTGAATGTAAAAATAGAAATATTTTTGGGTGATGCAAGATTTCTCTTACACCTAGGATGCTCCTGCATCAATTACCCATAGTGACCCTTTAGCGTTCACATCCTTAGGTAAGATCGCGTTTCAGAGTAGGAGAAAGAACTCACTCAAAAAGACAATAGTTAGATCAAACTTCCTTGAATTTTTTGGGTATCAATGGTTGAGGTACACATGGCCATCCAATTCAAGATAGAGGCTCTTACAGTTGGACACCATTTCAATCCAGAATTTCCAAAGTTGTTAGATTTTCACATACAAGCAGAAGACAAAGAAAAGATTATGCCCCTAGTCATCACTCTCTAAATCCTATAAAGGACATCATCGAAGAGCTCGAAGGGACACAATATGCAGAAATCTCAATGTGAATCAGTAAGCATACAAGGAGATAAAAGCATGTAAAAAAAGTATAGATTGTTTTCAATTTGTGTTTGATTGCGTTGTTGTAGATGCAAAATCCTTTCTAGAGACAAGACTGACTGACTGACTCACATGAAGCTTCAAAAGGACTCTAACTGGATATGACACATCTCAGATACATGACATTGATTGCCCCCAAGTGTTAAGCATTGGTAAGATATAGACGCTTGAGCTGATTGGTGTACAGACTGACTTATTGAAAACTAGAAATGCAGAAACAAACCGAGAGATATGTACAAACTAAAGCAAGACTGAAAGCTGGGAAAGACCAAGATTGTGCGCCTGATAGATGGAGTATTTTGAAAAAAGTGGCACCCATTTGCTAGGTTTTCACCATCTTGGTAGAGATTCTATTTTTCCTACCAAGGCACCTGTTTCCAGGTTTTCACCAAGGCACTTTTTTTTTTTTTTTCATTTTTCAATTTTTAAAATTTTTTTTTAAGGACATTTTACCATAGACTGAATGCCTTAGGCGTAGAATTTCTTCAGATGGAGAACATTGATTGGTTCTCAGAGCTATTCTCCTTCATTTGTTGAGAGTTGATAAGCATCAGAGCCAAAAGTAGTAGTGATTACAAAGGGACCTAGCCAATTGGGTTCGAAATTCCTCTTGCATTCTTGATGGGATTAATTTTTAGGATTTTCTCTCAATACTAGATCACCAACCTAAAATTCTTTGTGTTTGACTTTCTTGTTGTAGCCTCTAGACATTCTCTTCTGATATACTCTAAGATGATCATATGCTGCTTGTCTGCGCTAATCTAGTAGTTCAAGTTCTTGCAACTTAGACACTCTGTAGTCATCATTAGTTACTAGACCATGCATTCTGATTCTTAGTGATGGGATTTTGACCTCAATAGGCAGTACCGCTTCAGACCCATAAACTAAAGTAAAAAGTGTAGCCCTAGTAGGTGTTTGATACTTGTTCTGACACTGGTTCTGATACTTGTTTTGATATTAGCTCTAATACTGATTCTGATACTTGTTCTGATACTTGTTCTAATACTGATTCTAATACTTGTTCTGATACTTGTTCTGATACTGGTTCTGGTACTTGTTCTTATACTTGTTTGGATACTTGGTATACTTGATAGCATCTTTTTCCATTGCAAACTCCCAAAAAAGATCTTATTGTGCAGTCCCAATGTCTAGCAAGGTGGAGAACAAGAGGCATTGGCAAGTTAGTGGAAGAGATGGAAGACAAGAGAATGAAGGAGAATGAAGGGAAGAAATCCTCAAGGTAAAACTCCTCAAAAATAATCAAGCTAGGGAAAAATTGTCATGTAAAAGCACTTTTGGACAAGCAATGAAAGGCCAGCATAGGATAAGTCACAAAAGCATAATGCCAAAAAAGGACAGGGTGTAGTCCAAAGGAGTAGACATGTCAAGAGGCTTCATAGCACTGTGTTTTACTCTTTCTTTCTTTTTTTTAGATCAAGACCAAAAGGGAAAAGGATGGCGAAAGGTTAGAATAAATGGAGGAAAATAGACATGAAGGCTAAACATGAAGGGAATGAAAAAAAGATCATCGTAAGATAGCTCAAAAAATAATAGCCAAATGTTTGTGTATAGATCAACATTGTCAAGATCAAAGAGAGAAGATGAAATAGATGAAATATGTAGAAGAACTACGCATGATGTCTGATTACCAAGTTTTCATCATGGTACTTATCCAAGGTGCCACAAGGGAGTGGTTTTCACCATAGGATGAATTTATTTCTCTTTACTTTTGCTACCAAGGCACCTATTTTTAGATTTTCACCAAGGCACATTTTTTTTTTTTTTTTCATTTCTCTTTTTTAAGAAGAAGGCAAGCTTTTTAGATAATGCTCCTTGAAAGGATAAACCATGATATGCCAAGGATTAAAAATGATATGCTCAAAGATGTTGATAGGGAATGGAAGATGGAAGAGGAAAATGGAGGATAAAGTTTTATGTAAAGTGAGTGAGGTTGGAAGATAGGAGGAATAAACAAGTGAGGAAAAAAGATAGGAGGTAGAAGGATAATGAATGGAAGGACTATGAAAGGGTAGGTGGAAAGGAAGGCAAGATCAACATCAACACACACCTTGAAAGGTGGTGAGAGGATGGAGGAAATGTGAATGAAAGAATACGTAAAGGAATATGGTGAATGGATAGTAGAGGTTGTGGTTGAGGCGCATGGAATGAAAGAATATTTTTGGAAGAAGATGAAGTGGAAGCCTTTGGAAGCTTGAATGTCAACTTTACTTTTTTTTCAACACCAGACTCTTTCAAGAGAGACTTTGGAATCCATATAGCCGTAGGCTTTTTATTTCTTTTTGATGATCTAGAGAGAATATCTTCAATGATGGATTTTGGAACCCATACTTGTCTTGTAGTTTTTTTCTTAGATATCTCTTTTGACTTTATGTTTCCATGTCTATTAGAAGAGACATGGTGATCTTCTTTTTTTGATGGATTCTTATCTTGCTTCTTTTTCTTGTATTGAACATTCAAGTTAGTTCCAAAAAACTTGGGACTTGTGCAAGAAGAAGAAGGATATGACTGGTTTAAATGGGTGGGTGGGTGAAAAGGATTCAAGGGTATGCATCTATGTTGATCTTGAGGAAAGATAGGAGATGGAGGGACGTAGGGACCCAAGATGGATGACGAATTAGGAGAGTTAGGAGGGGAAAGTGAAGGGACATAAGGAACCAAGATGGAAGGTAGACGTGAAGCCCTTAGTAGTGGTGGAGGAGGTCCAAGGATGGAAGTGGAAGACACAAAATGATAATCAACAAGTTCATCAGTATCTATATGACAACCAAGGACATCAACATCTTTAGAGTGAACATTAGGAATTTCAATAGAATCATGGAGATCATGAATATGAGCACCTTCTTTGATAGGATTTTTCAAAGCTTGTAAAGACTTAGGAAGAGTAGAAAGTAGAAGTGAACATGGAGTGGTAGAATAAGAAGATGGAAGACTTTGATCTTGACAAGGATCTTTGGATAGCATAAGCGCATAATTTTTTTCTTGATTTTCAATAGGCTTAACATTGGAAGGAACAACACCATTTTTACCAACCTTAATGAAAGTATCATCTTTGGAAAGTGAAAGTGTAGTAAGGTTATTTTGATTGTCAATAAGCTCAACAATGTAAGTAGTAGCTTGATCTTGCTTAGGAGAAGACTTAAGACATGGTGGAATGCATGAAAAAGGGTGTGCAGGATCAAAAGAACCCTGAGGCGGATAAGAGACATTGTGAAAAGGAGTGGATGACATGGAGGGTTCTTGATCTTGATCTTTCTTTATATTCTTTTCTGTATCAGTTTTAGAGTCCTCTTGACATGAAGCCACTTCTAAGGACAAGGAAGCATGTTGGGATTGTATGGAAGACTTTGGAAGAGATGGTTGAGGACTAGCTGGAGTAGGAATTATAGCATATGAAGGCTTAAGCTCTTTAGGTTTAGCATCATTGAAAGTATTTGCAGCTAGGTGAAGGTTAGCTTGATTTTCTTTAAGAGGTAGTCCTAGAGGATAACAATAGGGAACTGTATGAAAAGTATCAGGGCTTGTGTCGGATGAAGGTTCTGTGAAAGATTTGAAAGACTCGGAAGCTTTAGGAAATGTACGAGTATTGGAGGAAGTAGGGGATGGAAGGGAACCATCACAAGACAAAGGTCTAATATTAACATGATCTTGCTTGAGAGTGTAATCTTTATTTTCAGCCAGAGAGTTCTTAGAAGAGAGATCCTTATAGTATTGATGTTTCAAATCAGCACGGTACATTTTATATTCCTCAATAGAAGTAGATGTATCATCTAGATATTGTCCACAAAAGCCATCAAAATCTTTTTCAAAATCAAAATCATATGGATCACCATCATGATCTATCCAATGTGACGGCCCATTTGTAGTAAGTAGGAACACATGATGAGGAGGACTCTTAGGAACAGAGGTGTCATAGGTATCATTACATTATCTGTCGTCATAGTCATCATAGTCTCCAAAGCTGGATGTGTCACTCTCTGTGGAAGAGGTATCATAAGGATTGTCTTGTTGCTCATATTCTGTCCGGGGGCATGGTGACATGTACAAGTCTTTATCAAATGAAAAAAGGCACAGAGCTTCCATGGAGAACTCCTTGGGTTCCTTCTTTTTCTTAAGATTGTTAAGTTCAACTTGCATAGCATGCATCTGCTTCATCATAGTTGTGATTAGAATTTCTTCCTCATGTGTACTAATTCTTTGAGACATGTGTATTGATTCTCAATAGCTACTGCTCTATTCTTGACACAGTGATTTGTTTGACAGATTCTGGAAATAGGCTAAAAAAGCTAAATATCTGGCAATTCTGACAATTTTCTGATAATTTTTAAAAAAATTTCCAAATGACACTCTATAGACTCGTACAACAGTTGGTATGCTATGAAATGATAGTTGAAAAGCTCATATGATAGTTGAAAAACTCGCATGATAGTTGCTAGCAGGATTTGATTTTTTAAATTTAACTGGCAGAAAGACTCGTACGACACTGGGTTCTTTACCATACGACAGTTGGGCAGTAATGAAATGACACTTTGAGAAAACTCGAATGACTTTCTGACCTCCTGAGATGACTTTTGACTCCAGAAAAGAATTTTACTTCAGATTTTGCAAATTTTGAGTTTTCAGATTCGGATTGTTTGCAAATTTTAATGTCTAGATTTGAGGATTGTAACAGATTTGTCTGTTTTCAATAACCAGATAGATAAACAAGCATGCAAAACAACAAGCACGTGATTTCAAGCATGTCTAAAAATAATGAACAAGGGAAAAAGCAACCTTGCGCATGAACAATCAAGTGACTTATTCGTTCTAATCCTCAGAAATGCTAATTGTGTATGTTCCAAAAATATTTTACAATGCCGCACATATATCCTAGAAAATGAAACTTTGGCCTCGCTAGGGTTTTTAGTAATGGTTTGACTCTGCAACTTTTATGATCCAAAGGGGTGAACTCCAATCTCGGTGCACCAGGGTTTTGACACAGTCCAAGAACTTAATCTTTAGGAGCTGCTAGGGAGATCTAACAACCCAACAATGAACCATACCTGTGGAGATTTCTTCCACAAGGACATTTATATAGTGGCTGTCACTACCACGGTAAAAATGGCTATTATCGCTTGAGGTTTTGTCAATGCAGTTTGCCTTGTGAAGGGATTGTCCGCTACGGTTAACCCTCTCTAAAGGTGACTCACAGTAGTATACCACAAGGGGACTTGGCTCCAGATCCAAGGTTTTTGACACCTTTTCACTTTTAACCCAAACAAAGCAAGCAGATTAATCTGACACGCTAAGATAAAGTTTGCTTCACCAAGGTCTATGATGTCAACTCCACATGATCTATCAACCTCTCTGGGGAGAGAATGTATCAATCAATAAGAGAAGGTGCACTAACCAATTTTGATTCACCAAAGCTCGTGATGTCAACCCCACGTGATCTATCAACCTCTCCGGGGAGAGAATGTATCGATCAATAAGAAAAGACACACTAACCAAGTTGAATGTGAAATGCACTAAGTATCCTCTCTACCTACAAGGATTCTGTCATCAAGAAGGATTTCGTTGGGAATCCAATCTCTCAAGAATCATGAATAGTGTTCATAGGGCCTAATTACTATGTGAGCACAAATGTATGTTTCCAAAAGCAAATCTACCAAAAGTACCCAAAAAGTAGAAAGAGGAACACTTAACACTTAAAGTGAATATGAGATGAGTCCACAAGGTGGAACACTTAACACCTCACACAAGCTGAAAATGAGTCCCCAACTTAGAAAACAAGTGAGTTCCTAAAAGCACAAAAGGGTTGCCTGGTGGAACAATTAACGCTTCTCTCTTGTAGACCCCTCCCTTTTATGGCGTTGAGATTGCAACCATGGGGCAGAATGAGAGGCTGGTGGATTAGCAAGTCCAATAACCCAAGATAGCAATCAAGATCAATCACAAGTAATCTAAGACTGCTAATAAATACTTAAGGTGTCACAACCTAGTATTCAATTATGCAAATTCGTAAAAAAAATATGCAAAGAAACACTCAAGCTAAACACATGAGAGATTTATTTTAAGGTCAAATTGAAATGTTATTAGATGAAGGAGAATACCTGGGATCCTTGCAATGTGCTTAGTAGATTTTACCTAATTTTTAGCAATTCTTGTTGAGCTTTTCTAGGCAAGCAAGTGACGAACTCTCCAACAAGCAAACAAGCAAACAAGATATGCAAAATCTATTCAACTTATGAAAACCATAGGTTTAGCTTTAAAAATTAATTATTATCAGCAATAATAACTAGTAATTAACCCAAATGACAACTCATATCATTCATTGAACCATGTAAAAAAATAAGTGCATACCCATCACAAAATTTTATTTTTTTTGCTGCATTTGACCTAGTCAACAAAATCTGATTATTTTTTTTATGATTTTGGCCACAAAAATAGAATTTAAAAATAGAGACCCCTACTAAAAAATAGAGAGCTTTTCAAAAATGTAAAAATTTTAGAAAAATCTCTTCATTTGTGCCCTAGAGACCCATTTTATCAAAACAGACCAGTTTTTGTAAATTGACTATTTGAGCTATTATATTGCATCCAAATTTAAAACACAAAAAATGGACCCCTTATATAATTTAAAGAGTTTTTCGAAAATATAAAAATTTCTAAAAAATATGATGATTTGCGTCAGATATTAATTTTTTCCGTAATTTCAAGAAAAAATTATTAAAAATTCAAAACATATCATAAAATTCTAAATTTTTTATTGTAGCTTCCTTGATATGTGTCCAACCTGCAAAAAACATTTTAGAGAAAAAATCTAAGCCATTTGAGAGATAAAACTAAATCTTTGAAACTTTAGGGTTTTAGCTCTCAAAAAAAAATCAAAACTAGCATGTAAAAGTGGGTTGCCCCACGGTGGGCGTCAGAAATATGTGTGTAAAAATTATACCTGATCTATAGACACAACACTTCAGTAAAATATTAGAGGTTAGCTATAATCAAAATCATGCAAAATTAAAATCTAATTTAACCAAGCGATTTACTGTCTTCTAGTAGGTGCGAGATTGATGTTCTCATATTGTTATCGAGATCAGTGACCTAGACGACACCTAAATGAAAGATTTGAATGCAATTGATCTAGATATGAATTGAATGCAATTTAAGCTATTTTTTTGGATTTTTTATGCAATAATATGATGAAAACTGATATGAATCTATGCTAATATGAAAAATGATAGGAAATCTATGATATGTAAAAACTGATATGCTATGAATTGATCTAACAATAATATGAAAACAAAAGTGATCTCACAACAATGTTGATTCGCAATAAGCTTTGATCCTTCCAATTCTGATTCACTAGCATAAGTTCACAAATTATGAGATTCTGTGGATGCAAATTTGAGAGAGATGAATTATGAAGAGTTGAGCCTTGATTTTATAGAAATCCAGGGCTTTAGAGGTGCATGGAAAAAAGGTCATAAATCACTCAGATTAACTCAGCTTGATTTTTGAATTATCTGATAATAAAGATAATTTAATTCACAAAATTATGCAAAAATATGCAAAAATAACTTTTTAACTCAAATTAGAAGTTTAGATCAACTTTAAAACTCAAAAAGGATGTTGAGTTCTAAAAAGTCAACACTTTGCATTGATTTTCTAATTTGAAGTTTAACTGTTTCTTTGGAATGTGCATAATAATTATGAATTAATTAAATAAATAAAGTAATTTATTCTCAACTTAACTAATTTTTGAAAATAAATAATTGATTTATGGGTTAATCAATTATTTAATTAAACTTTTATTAAAAACTATATTATTAAATAATGACAACTTGCTTTAATTAATTAAATAAGAATTTAATCAATTATTCATAAGATATTAGATTTATTGTCAAAATTAAATAATACAATTAATAATAGATAGAATTAAATTTAATTACACAATTAAGTGGCAAGATATTAAATCTAATTAATTAAATATGAAAATATTCAATTAATCAAACTTAGGATAAATGTGATTTATCACCAAATAATTATTAAATTAAAGATAATTAAAAATATTGCTAGAAATATTCTCCGATGCAGAATTTAAGATAATCAATTAGGATTCGATGATGTTTAGATGTGCCTTAGCTTAGGACTTCGATGTCGATTTCGTTCGATTTGTTGATGTAGGAGGTTAATGAACCTATAGCCCATTTTTGAGGTATTACAAGTTAAAGCTATGAATGTATATATTGAGCCTCTTATCAACGAGTTGGTGGAGTTATGGAATGGTGTCACTATGTATGACATCTCTAGACCAATAGGAGACAGACAATTTCAATTCTATGCAATGCTTGTATGGACAATACATGATGCCCTAGGGCTAACACATTTTTCAGGTATGTTATAGTGAATTCAAGTTGCACATGATAATTCTAAATATAAAAATTAACATATTTAGTCCAATTGTACCATTATCTTGTAGGTCTTCAAACAAAAGGAAAAATTACATGTCCAGTTTGTGGTCCAAAGATGAAATCTCATCATTCAAAAAGTTTAGGAAAGCAGGTGTTTGATGAGCATAGACACTTTCTCCACAAAAATCATAACTATCGAATTATCGAAAAATATCTTTTCAATGGGAAAGTAGAGACTACACATAAGCCACAAAGAATGACACCTCGCCTATGGAAGTTGGAATATAATAGAATTAATTGTCAAGGTACTACCATTCTACCTAATGGTTTATGTTTGGAATTTGTATATTTATATTGTATTTTATTTACTGATTATGTGATTGATGATCCTGAATTTCATCAAGGCAATACTATTGAGAACTTTCCAAAGGGACTAAAAAGTTATCCTAGACAATTTAGTAGGTTGATCTACTACGAGCAACTGTAAATTGTGCATTTGTTTGATACTATGCATATTGGAAAGAATTTAATAGAGACATTGTGGAAGATATTGGATGGAATGCGTGACAAAAAAAAAATTATCAAAATTTGTAGCGACATTCACGAATCCAATCATGCAATAAAAAATTTTATTGAATCAAATAGAAATGGAGAACGGATTAATATAAGTGCCCTTCCTTGGTTATTAACAGAGCAGCAAAGTGATGCCATAAAAGAAGTTATACGAAAAAATTGATTTCCCACAGGATTTTCTACAAACATAAGTAGTACCATATCAAAGAAAAGTGAATTTGGCCAGGGTTGAAAATGCATGATTGACATACCTTCATCAAAGTAAGTTACATTCTTTTGTATTTACAATATATTTTTAAACTGCATGTACTTCTAATTGTATTGTGTGAGTAAAGAATGACATGATTATTTTTATAATTGTTCCAGTACGTGCTACCCCTATCTCTCCCAGAGAACTTTGACAATAACATCAAACAAGTGATATATGATCTTGGAAAATACATGAGGTAAGCAATGATTTGTTTAATTTTTTGTGTAAATTGCAAAGTCTTGTGTTTATATATTTTTGTGTCTTGAATGTCTTGTAGGTGGTTGTCATCTAAAGAAATCCACAGAGCAAATATAAATTACTAAAAGAGAAGAATTCTTCATCTAATGTGTGAAATGCAAAAGTGTCAACCTTCAACCTTTTTAATGCATTAGAACACTACCTCATACACCAAGTTGAGGAGATTGAATTGTGTGGACCCGTACACACACGCTCAATGTGGATGGTTGAGAGGCACCTGAAATTTTTTAAGGCTTTGGTTTGGCAAAGAGCACGTCCTGAGGGTTATATGGTGGAGGGATATATGGTATACCAGACTATGGTGTATGTTACTGAATATCTTCCTAAGCTTGTAGCAAAGATTCATATAGATCGCATTTGGGATCTCGACACCATTATAAAATTCAAAGGGGAGTACTTGGTGGGGAAAGGTAGAATGAGGAAAGTGAGAGGTAATAAATTATAATATGTTATTGTAGCTTTTAATTAATTTTTAATCTTCAAAATTAATCGGTTGTAATTTGTCTATTTATTTTTTGTATAGCTGCTCAAGAGTGGGATGCAATACATTTGTATATTGCAAACAATCAAGATTGGATGACGGTATGGATTGAACGATGTCATCATTTAGGTCACACATTAACATGAGAAGTTGTGTCTTCATTGGTTAATGAAGCTAATCGTAATGGAGATCCAGATGTTACACAAAGGGAAATAGATTTAGCACATGGTTTAAGAGATTTCCAAGCATGTATAAATTTGTTAATCACCTATACATTTATGAACTCTCGATGCAATAATTTATACATGTTTGACATATTTTTGTAGGTCAAACACCACAAGGCTATGTTTTGCAATGGTCATAAATTTCGCATCAAAAAGTTGGATGACATAAAGAAAACTTGTGATTCTGGGATAAGTGCAGTCTTTTATGTGACTAATATTTCATCTAGAAATGACTTACATCCTCGAGAGTCTGAAAATTGATACTATAAAATTTTGGATGATATACTTGAGTGTGACTTTAATTCCTTCATATTAGTTCTCTTCATTGTCAGATGGTATAGGCTACAACTTAATCAAAGTGATCCTAATAGAACTATTATTGAACACGACAATGGATTTTTAATAATTAATACAAGGTGGTTTGAGCTAGTTGGGGATGAGCCCTATGTTCTTCCAAACTAATGTGAGAATAAATTTTACTCAGAGGTTCCACATAAATCAGGTTGGCCATTTTTTTTAGACGTGATCCAAGAGGAAGACCGATGAGGTATAATGTGATGGAAGAAGAAGATTGTAAACAATGAGAAGATGATGTAGATGATGATCATGAACAACAGTTAGTCGATGATGTTATTGACGCAACTTTTCTTGAAGAAGAAGAAGATGATGATGATGATGATGATCTTGATGATGATGATGATGATGATGATGATGTTGATGTTGTTGTTGTTGCTGCTGCTGCTGCTGATGATGATGATGATTTCGACAACAACGACGATGAAGACGATGACAATGATGGTGGTGGTGATGATGTCGATGACAATGATGATCATGGTGATGAGTTGGATGAAGAAGAAGATGAATGACATGAATGAAATGTACAGTTACGTGATCACTGCTTAATCTATTTAATATTGATTTATTGATAGAAATGTGCAGTTATGCGATCAATGCTTAATCTAATTAATTCATATGGGATGCTTATGGTTTTTAATGTACTTACTATGTGTTTTTGAGTATATGTATCATGAATTTTTTAGCTAACATAAGATAATTGAATTACATATGTAGGTACCCAGACCCCTTTCATGAGCATTCCACACAGTCTCATGGATTGACAGGTATAAGTCAATACACCCTATAGAGATTAATGTATTTCACAATTTGCAAAATATCTTGCATTACTTGATATCTCTCTCATTTGATGGAGTGTAGGTAGTAGAAAATAGGTATTTATCAAATGTGTCTTCCTCGAGCGAAGAAAGTGAGTCATGTAGTATGTCTGAATTAGAAAGATCAACTAGAGGTCACAAGACTAGAAGGAAATTTAGTAAACGCATGAAATTTTTCCTTGCTCAAGGGGGGTTATGTTCTTATGATGATGAGAGAAAAGGTGACATCAAGGTGCCCTCTAGGTACCAATATCTACAAAAATAATGCATCCCCAAGGAACTTCCTCCAATAAACACTGATTTTAGTGTTAAAGGCAAGATATGTCGCATTGCACCATCATCAATACATGGTTTGGGCCTATTTTCCATGGATGACATAAAGGTCTCTTACAACAAAGTTGTCAAATTAATGGAGTATGTTGGACCTTGTTACGATTACAAAAGTTGGATGCAAATTCTTTAATATAAAAAAAGTATGCGTAGGTATGCACTCTCGGCTATATACATTGACGAAAGGCCAAAAGCATTAGGGAATATTGTAGGTTTTATAAATAGCACGCGACCTCTGTCAACTATTAAGCAACCCAATTGCATATTTGAAGCATGCAAGGGAAATCATGTATTTGTATGTGTGATAAAATTAATAAGTGCAGGGAAAGAGCTGCTTATTGATTACAATTTGAATCACATAGATACAAATGATGTCACTATCATTGGGGTGTAGGTACATACTATGTACCATTAAATAATTGAGTTTTTTTGCCAGCCACATTTAGAGAGTCTCCTCACCATCCATCTCATCTCCATCATCATCTTCTAATGAAATTTATTAATGTAGTCCTTTCTAATTATTGGTCAACTTTAAATAATAACACAGGGCCAAAATATGGAGAAACCACGTAGAGGGGACAATGATGATCGTGCATGCACTTCTTCCCAGCATGTAAACATCTTTGTTATTGTACTACAAATTAGATAGAAGCAAAATGTTAAATATTTTTTATTATTATATTATTTTCATCACTATTTCAGATTAATTCTAATAGTGTTAGTAATATTGTTGTCACAGACAGGTGGTCAGCAGAGAAAGGGAAAGGAACCCGCAATCCCTGAAGAGGAGTCCTTTGACGAGGACCTAGTTGTTGATTTCTCTACTTGTGATGACTCAGCCTCTGCAATTAAAAAATGCCTCCACAAAATTGGAAAAAGAGTGGCTGAATTGACATCTATATTCCCTTCGACTCCTGAGTCACAAAAGAGGGAAACTAAATTGATGCACCTATCTTAAACTTACAGAGTAAGTATTAATGTAATTTTTAATTATAAAAAAATTTTAATAATAGTTTTTATGTTATACTAGTCTTTTAAGTCATTAAAAAATAAGCAGGTGTGTTGCTTTTACAGCTTTTTTTTAATAATTTTGATCCTCACAGCCATGATGAGGGTATTGCAGCTGGTTTAGGTAGATCGCATGTTGGACTATTTTTTTTTTACTCTCTAAAAATATTGTCCATGCTAATCATTTCTTTTATTATGCTCTAACAATCTTAATCTTTAGCACATGTCAATGATCATTTACTATCATCACCTCATACGATGGCAGGCTCAAATGTACTACATCCTGTAATGTCAAAAACATGTAGCATGGCCACAGACGTCATGGCACCACCTACTCGTAAACATATTTTATTTTCTCTGTGATTATATATATGTTTATTTCCCTTGAACTGTTCTTTCTTAGGGGCATTTCGTAATGGATTCAATTTATGCAACAGGGGATGCATCACTTGATGATGATTTTCCTGGATGTACTAGTATTCCTAGCACGGGAATGGTGAAGGATTGCATATTTCTTATGAGTGACGAAGAAGGAGTTCCCTTGAAAATAATAAAACTTCCAAGTACTTTAAAGATTGGACCTTTCTTTCACTATACAATCATATTTTAATTACACCTTGCATTCAATATGAGAAGCTTCCATCTATTGTATTCTTATTTTATACTATTATATCCTTTGACTAATGATCCCATGATTATTTTACAGGGAATGATGTTTTTTATGGTAAACTTAATGATGAGTGTTTGCGGATATTCGAGCGCACCATCTGTACAGGGTGGAACATTATATCCGAACTAAAACCCCAATCCACTATTTTGATTTCATATCATTGCTAGGATAGTTATCATTACATCCATTTCTTAAACTATATTAAAGGTAATTTCACTTCATTTTTTAATCTAACACTATTTTTTTTCTTAAAATGTGGAAAACCCAAAATATAAAGTTAAAGGATGCTCTCGTAGAGAGTATGACAAACTTTTTTGGACCTTGTGCATTTGAGAAGGGTAAGCTCCTTCAGAAAGTGGGGTTATGTTTGAGGTATATTAGGGACCAGTACAAGTGTACATTAACCAAAAACCCAAAGTACCAGTGCCCCCTTGCATTCCTGATTTAGAGTGGCAATCTCTTATTCTGGATGCGAATGAGAAAATTGAAATAAAAAAAGGAAATACACTACTAGACAACAGAAGAAGGTATGTGATACTGTTAAGAATGTAATTGTGTACTAAATACTCTTCATATTTATATGAACTAACATATTTCAATCTCTTCATAGATTTCTTGACACATCAAAGGCAACAAAGGCAAGACTACAAAAGCACGGGCAACACAAGCTAGGCTCTGGCAGTTATTCCAAACTTTTTGCACGAGTTGTAATTGTTAATATTGTCAGAATTAAATGAGGAAAAATACAATCTGGAGATGGCTTTTAGCACTGAAAATAATACTTTGATCTTTATAATATTTATTTATAATTTGCAATCTTTTTTGTTTTGATGAAACAATGAAATAAAATTTGACGATACCAAGCAAAAATGCAGAGTGCGGAGTTCAATATAAGTCTCACAGAAGAGGACAAGAGAATTGGCTTCCAACAAGGCTATAAAGCCATGGCAGAAAGAATAAGAAGTGCACAAGGTTCTACTGATGGATCCATCGCGGTAAGTAAGCTAAATAGATGATATTTCAAATTTAATTATTTACCAATTAGTTTATTTGATGTTAAGTTCCAACATAAAGTGAGTAAATTTGTTTTAAGTAAGAAAATAATGATAACATGAATGCGTATGAAATTGAAATGCAGCCTGCCGAATCTGGTCCTACACAACCTACATGCGTGATGATGACAATGAGGATGTGCATCAGAGTAATACAACTAAACATCTTAAATTGATTGGTGTAGTAATACAAATTTAATTGCAATTGGTGTTTGGATTAATGTAACAATTTGTATTGCAGTTGTAGAGAGTGTAGAGGCCATTGTTAATGAGCAGGTTGAGGTTGAGGCCGAGGCCAGACAAACTGACCTCGATGTTGATGATGCGACTAGATCAGGTAAAGAGCTATACGATTATGGCCTTTAAAGTATTGAAATACTTTAAAATATTTTTAATGTTTTTAATTATAATAAAATGTTTTTAATTTAACCCTTTTATATGTTATTGCAAATGAACCCCCTTTGCATCAATAGAGAACTAGGCGTGCATTGAGATCTAATGAGAGGGGAGATGATCATGATGATATCGATGCTCCTCTTAGCGATTACTTCTTAAAAACAAGAAAAAAAAGAAATGATTGTCATCTATGCACCTTAATTGATAATGACTAATTTTTATATGCCAATGAATTTAATTATGAGGTATTGAATGTTCATAAATTTTATAATGTGTTAATGAATGTTATCATGTGATAATTAATAAATGTTACATTTTATTAATGTGTTAATGAATGCTAATGAATGTTATCGTGTGATAATTAATGAATGTTACATTTTATTAATGGATGAAATAATGAATGAATGTTAGATGTTAATGGGGAATTTAGAGTGATGTTAGGGGGGGTGGGGCCAAATGAGCTTCCACCTTCATGTGGTTGGCCCTGTTTAGTATAGAATATAAAACTATTCTCGAAACAAAGTGAAGCTCAATAAGATTGTTCCTTATATAGGGTCTCAAGTGTAGCCTTTATCCCAATCTCAACATTGCAAGGCTTCAAGTGGTATTTTGAGATTGGTTTCTCCATATCCCACTGACATCTTGTCTTTCTCCTAAGAACTCTTAGCGAGCTCTGATACATGGATGAGCAGAAGATGTCCCTTACAGGCTACACATATATAATATCATAGATCTAGGGAACAAATATACTACAACATAGAATGAGTCAACTTGAATCTATAGTTTCTTCATTCACAATGAAAATTCAAATTACAAGCCATATTTTAGATTTAATATTTATATTCATCTTCATCATGATCATAACCATCACGGTCAGCATTTGGTTCAACTTCATTTGAACCACACTCCATGTCGGGTACCATTAGGCATGGAGTGTGGTCATACCCATGTTACCATAATAATGAGTTAGCCTATAAAATTATGAATAAAATACCTCATATATCATATTTATAATACTGTAGGTGCACCTAGGATTGGCCCAGGCACCCAAGTTCCTACCAAAGGAACCCAAGTTGAACCCAGAGGAGAAAAAAAGTAGAACCGAAACTCAGCCTCAAACAAAGAGCCATATAACTTAGCTTTTTTCTGATTCAAGTTTATTTCTGAATTCTTCTCCAATTCCAACTTGATTATTCCATATATTTTTTTCCAATTTTCCTTCTTCCTCACTCCAAATAAAATGTCTTTCCTTCTATGCCTCTATATCCAAATGAAGTGATGCATCCCTTTGAACAAAGATCTATTTTCTAAGAGATGTGGCTTTCTATTTAAGAACACAAATAATGCTATTTGTGTATGTTGATCACCCAAGTCTTTGGCTGTGATTTGCATGTTGTGAGGTTTTTCAGAAGTGGGGGTATGACATGTTGGTTGGATTATAACATATTGACACTTACACCATGAAGAACACAAATGATTAAATAGAAAGAGAGGACCAACTGAACCATCTTTTGGTCAGTCTATATCACATTGAGAAACAACGTCAAGACTCAAGAATCAAAACAAGCAAAGAATAAATGTGAAGCTTACATAGGTAAACAAAAATTTAACTCTGGAAATTATTCAATTTGGCCAATTCATCTATACTAGAACTCAATGAATTCAGTATACATCAAATAGAAGAAAAGTTTCTTCAAGGCCATGAATGCCCAAAAACATTCCATGATTAAATTGAAAATATTTTACATTAGAAAACAAAACACTAATCTATATTATCATTAAGCCATAAAATATGTCTTTAAAGTTTAGAAGCATCACAAAAACTTTCAAGAAACATAGTACTATCCAAAACAAATACCCTCCAAATGATTATGATTATGTTGATGTTGATGTCTATAATTTATGTCTAATGATTATGATGATGTTGATGTTGACGTCTATAATTTATTTCACTTACTGATGCTTTCCTAGATTGAATTTTGAATTGCCAGGAAGGAGAACACTTTCAAAGTTTAGGGTATGTTCTACATGATACTCTTAGTTACAACTCAAATGCAACTCAACATATTTTTGATGCTGGGCAACCCACTGCAAAAACTCATCTGTAGGTGAAATTTAATGTTGTGAATCTTGGCATTGTTAATGTTATTACTTTTCCTCACGTTTCATATTTGTGAAAATGTTTCTTGGCACTATCTTCTTTTTCAATTCCTATATTTGCAGCTTTTTAGACCATTAACATAAGCATTACATGTCCTTGTTCAAAGTTTATTCTAACACTATATTATATCTTATTCTTATTACAATGTTCTTTGTTGTGGGGCAGGAGGTCAATCTTCATTGTCTTCATTGTGGGGGACAGTGAAGATTTCTCTGAAAAATAGCAGGTCTTCTTTAGTATCTTATAATAACATGATGCTAAACTGATAAAGGTGTTATCTGCATTTAATCTACCAATTACTAATAGATTAAGCATATTATTACTATGCTTAATGTTCCATTTAAATGCATTTAACACAAAAAACAAATTTACAAAACTAAACCAATGGCATGTTTACAAAAAAGGTCTCCAAACTAATTTCTTGCCCTTTCAATGGTTTCCAAGATGTGTTGAGGAGTTTGCTCCTTGTTTAATGTTAACTGTTCTTGCACAATCCACTCATACAATAGTGAAATGCTATGTGGAATGGATGGTTGATAGTGTTCCTTGAGGGAAGGGGGATTGTGAAAGACTTGTTATCATTGTATTGTGTATTTCCAATATGTTTGGATGCATGGCAGACCAGGAGAATGAAGGATCACTCACTGATTGCATGGTAACCCAGTTTTGAAGGGTCACTGGTTGAGGGGACAATCAAGGTTCGGATGATTGGGCCATTAGAGGACCCTATTTCTTTGTATTAATTGCTATTCAAATTGGATGCATGGATTTCTTGTGAATTATCAGCTGCTATGTATCTTGCAACTGCATCCGTAAATCTGCATATACCTCTCTAGGGTTGTAAGCCACTTAGGGATCAAAATAGAGAAAATAAATCAAAATCATTCTTTGTCCTATTTCCTTTTAACAAAGTCTCAACTATCAATGATACAATACATTTGACACCCTAAGCTATCAATACAAATAGCACCTAGCTGGAAGCTCACGGGCTATCGATTTGATAACCACAGTCAACATTTCAAAAAAATGGATATCCTTGAGCACAAATACCAATAACATCAAATAATGGAGATAAAGCATGGGCTAGGACACGACATTGGTAGAATGTGGTCATTTCAGAGAGCATCTCAACAATATACAATGATGTCATTAAACGTGCCAGTAATATCAACAAACGTGAATCCAAATATTTCAAAACCAATGGCATGTTTACAAAAAAGGTCTAATAGAACTCCCAACAATTCTTAAACATCCTTTATCTGATATGATGAGTTGATCTTAAACAATTAAGGTTGGAGTAGACATAGTTATCCCACATTTTTTTGTGTGGTATAAGGAAGATTTGGCTAGGTCAAATCTTCCTTCGTGCTAGCAGTCTACAAAATTAGACCTTTATTAACAATTCATCATATTAGATAAAGTATGTTTAAGAATGTTGGGACTGGTCCTTTGGCATGTATTAAATAGAATAGAATTTTCAGCATATTATTATCATTCCATTTCTTTGTTGTAAACATGCCATTGGTTCAGTTTTGTAACTTCACTCTTGTATGAGTGGATTGTGCAGGAACAGTTAACATTAAACAGGGAGAAACTCCTCAACACATCTTGGAAACTATTGAATTCAATAATAAATGAAACCTAACACCAAAACTATTCCTTCCAATCACTTCTACCAAGAATAAAGCATTTAATCCATTCAACATTACATATAATCATTAGATAGTTACATTTCCTGACTATGTAGAGGAACAGTCACGACCAAAATGATCAAAAGTACTTTCACCCTTGCACAAGCTATTCCAAACTTCAAGTAAAATGAGAAATATGCTATATCAAATCATTCATATTCATAGTAACCATTCAAAGGATCATTTTTTCAATGAACCCTCTGACTGTACCCCTGCGGCAGAGAAAGGAAACCTCAAAATAGAGAAAGGAAACTTAGTAAAACCAATCTATGTCATTGTTTGTGAGGGTACAGTCATGATAGGTGCCTCTCAAACCTCTCCAAACATGTAAGATTGTCTTTAAATACTTTATTGATCTCTTCTAAACATTAACCAAATCAAACCTACATTTGAATCCACACACAATAACCCAAAATGAAGGGTTTTGTATCCTTTAATGAATCTCAGTCACTGGTAACGCATGGACAGTCAAACCAGTAGTCTCCAAAGCATTCAATAAGTGAATATAAATGTTTGAAAACTTTCCTCTAAACTTCCCCAACCACTCCTAATCGATTAGAGGGATTAGTTGAGTGTTTAGACACTAAAATTTCTCATACAACTCCCAAAATTTCACATACAAAATAAAATTAAATCCATTTATGAATTAAATCCAGTATGCTAAAGGACTAGCCCTAACAATTCTTAAACATACTTTATCTGATATGATGAATTGTTAATAAAGGTCTAATATACAATGTTCGTGCTAGTAATATCAACAAACGTGAATCCAAATATTTCAAAACCAATGGCATGTTTACAACAAAGGTCTAATAGAACTCCCAACAATTCTTAAACATACTTTATCTAATATGATGAATTCTTAAACAATTAAGGTTGGAGTAGACATAGTTATCACACAGTTTTTTGTGTGGTACAAGGAAGATTTGGCTAGGTCAAGTCTTCCTGCTAGCAGTTTACAAAATTAGACCTTTATTAACAATTCATCATATCAGATAAAGTATGTTTAAGAATTGTTGGGACTGGTCCTTTGGCGTGTATTAAACAGAATAGAGTTTTCAGCATATTATTATCATTCTATTTATTTTTTGTAAACATGTCATTGGTTCAATTTTGTAACTTCACTGTTGTATGAGTGGATTGTGCAGGAACAGTTGACATTAAACAAGGAGCAACTCCTCAACACATCTTGGAAACCATTGAATTCAATAATAAATGAAACCTAACACCAACACTATTCCTTCCATTCACTTCTACCAAGAATAAAGCATTTAATCCATTCAACATTACATATAATCATTAGACAGTTACATTTCCTGGCTGTGTAGAGCAACAATCACAACCAAAATGATCAAAAGTACTTTCACCCTTGCACAAGCTATTCCAAACTTCAAGTAAAATGAGCAATATGCTATATCAAATCATTCATATTCATAGTAACCATTCAAAGGATCATTTTGTCAATGAACCCTCTGACTGTACCCCTGTGGCAGAGAAAGAAAACCTCAAAATTGAGAAAGGAAACTTAGTAAAACCAATCTATGTCATTGTTTGTGAGGGTACAGTCATGATAAGTGCCTCTCAAACCTCTCCAAACATGTAAGATTGTCTTTAAATACTTTATTTATCTCTTCTAAACACTAACCAAATCAAACCTACATTTGAATCCACACACAATAACCCAAAATGAAGGGTTTTGTATCCTTTAATGAATCTTAGTCACTGGTAACGCATGGACAATCAAACAAGTAGTCTCCAAAGCATTCAATTAGTAATATCAACAAATGTGAATCCAAACATTTCAAAAAAGTGAATCGATATCCTTGAGCACAAGCACCAATAACATCAAATAATGGAGATAAAGCAAGGGCTAGGGCACGACACCAGTAGAATGCAGTCATTTCAGTGAGCATTCATGATCAAATAAAATGCAATGCATTTGAAATTTGTGGTCAAATATGATGCCAGAGGCTTGAAAGACGTTGTCCGTAAAAGATACCAATCAAAGATGAAGAAATCACATACCTTCTCTCGTGCTCAGCTTTCATGAAGGAAGATTTGATAGCCAAATCTTCTTTGTACCACACGAAGAACATGTCATTGGTTCAGTTTTGTAAAAAAAAAATTGTGTAATTAGTAATTGGAAAATTAAATGCGGATAACACCTTTATCAGTTTAACATCTTATTATCATATCAAATGAAGTATGTTTAAGAATTTTTGGGATTGGTCCTTTGGCGTGTATTAAACAAAATAGAATTTTCAGCATATTATTATCATTTTATTTCTTTGTTCTAAACATGCCATTGGTTTAGTTTTGTAAATTTGTTTTTTGTGTTAAGTGCATTTTTCGTGAGGAGGGGTCTTCTTCTGAGGAGATTGATGAAGATTGTGCACCTCAAAAACCAATTCATAAGGTACCAATCATGTTTTCTATTCGCTTATATTTTTGGATTGTTAAATCTCCTTAGTTTCATGTCCTTTCTTTTGATTACTATGGATGAGATATATATCTTACATTTAACATTTAACTTCTTTACAGTTTAGAACATGTAGTGTGTTTTTTGAGGATTTTACCAAATCAACTTTTAACTTAAAATGAAAACACCAAATTGATATCTTGCCCTTTCAACTTGACAAAATATTTGCATTTGACCAATAACTGCAAGCAACTGAATGATAAATCCACATGCATGTATCTTTGTAAAATACCTAGAACATCAAAAAGATGGCTAAGTGGTTGCCGCCATGATTTTTATCTACTGAATATGGGGAAAAAAAGTACCAAAAATAATCGAATAGAAAACATAATTGGTCATTTCAAAGAGCATTCATGATCAAATAAAATGCAATGCATTTGAAATTTGTGGTCTAATATGATGCCAAAGGCTTGAAAGATGTTGCCCATCAAAGATACCAATCAAAGATGAAGAAATCACATACCTTCTCTCGCACTCGATCAGCTTTCACCCGCTCATTTTCTCCCACTCCTTTTCTCTACAATCGAAATAAAAATGATTTGGTCATTTCAAAATAGTGAATCAATATCCTTGAGTACAAGCACCAATATCATCAACTATTTTGATATGTGGGTACCCTAATGTTGGCAAGAGTTCTTTTATTAATAAGATTACTCTACAAGCTTGAAGAAGAGATATATTTTGGCAAATGAAGAGTGGAAAGATGATGATATTCCTTAGATCATGGATGGACACAATGTTGCAAACTTTATTAATCCAAATATCTTGCAGAGGCTTGAAGAACTGGAGAGGGAAGAAGGGCTTAGGATGGCAGCTGAGGGTGATGAGGATGATGAGATGGGGGAAGTGGAGTTGAATCTTGATGAAAAGGAAGCTCTGGCTGCAATTAGGAAGAAGAATAAGATGCTTATCATTGAACACAAATTAAAGAAGAGTACTACAAAGAGCAAGCCTATCGTACCAAGGAAGTTTGACAAGATCAAGGAATATGGATTAAATAGAATGGGAAGACATCTTTCTAGCCTAGGCCTAGATCCTTCGACAATTGGGGTAGGATCTAGACCCAGGCTAGAAAGATGTCTTCCTTTCTATTGTGGATAGGTTTTGCTGCTACAACAACTATAGATTGTGATGTAGATATCACAATAGTTGAGAAACATAAATGTAGGCATCATGGTCACAATTTTTTGGAGACAACATAATTGAGTGGTATACCTAGACGATGCAAAGCAACCACTACTCCTCTGGTTCCAAGTTGACATTGTAGAATCCAAAAACCATAGATAAGGAATAAATTTAGAGAGCGGAGGAGGGCCATAATGACCAAAATAATTATTTTGGTCATTATGACCCTGTATTATTTTGGTCGTTATGACCCTCGATTATTTTGATCATTATGACCACTCAATTATGTTGTGTCTCCAAAAAATTGTGACCATGATGCCTACATTTATGTTTCTTATCTGTTGTGTCCCAGGACCCCTTATGACCCTTTACGATCCTTTACGATCCCTAAGAATACATCTTAGAGGTCTTAAAATTTTGTAAAGGGTCATAAGAGGCTCCTAGGAGGGCCCAGATGAGCGTCCACCTTCATGTGGTTGGCCCTATTAAGTAGACAATGTTAAACTATTCTTGAAACAAAGAGAAGCCCAATAATTTAAGGTCTCAGTCCACGGAGATGGTAAAAAAATGATAGGAATCAATGATGGAGAGTTTTTAGATTCTGAGAAGACGTATATGCAGTGGAGGCCAGAAGGGATTTTTGTGGAGATTTGCTAGATATGGAGATTTGCTAGAGTGGCTATATACATATGAGGGTTTCTAGATTAAGCAGTGCAGAGATGATGATTTAGTAACCTACGTCTATAAAACCTTCACAAATATCCCTTCTTTGGCCTCCACTCATACCTCTTCTCAAAATCTAGAAACTTTGGATATTGTTTCTCATCCATGCATGAAATGTGCTAGTGATCGTATAAAATTACTTCAGGCCTCCAGTATTGATGACCTGCATAAGTGTAAAATGTTTTTGCAAGATTGGGATCAATTATATTGGATATTGTGCAATGTACATAAATGCAGGGCGGTGATTATTCTCGACAATTGACTATATAAGTCTTCAAGGCCTTACCCAGTAGCTAGGACTAAAGATAATCGTGCTCAAGAGACTATCATAGTTGGTCTCTTTTTTCAGTCTATATTATTGACAAAATATTTTACCTTTCATTAGCTCATCAAATTTGGGAATTTGAAAGAATTTAATAGAATATTTTCATGTATAACGTACATTATTTTAGTTTGACATTGAACAAATTTATACACTTTGCACACTTGTATACTATGAGGACAACCATAAAGAAGCATCCCCTCCCATGGCTTGAGTAATGTAGGCCATGGGAGGAGATGCTTCTTTATCGTCATCCTCATAGTCTACAAATGTGCAAAGTAGATAAATTCATGCAACGTCAACTTAAATAATATAGGTTATCATGAAAATATTATATTAAATTCTTTCAAATCCCCGGATTTGTTGATCTAATGAAAGGTAAAACATTTTGTCAATAATATAGACCGAAGAAAGAGACAACCTATGATGGTCTCTTGAGCTATGTTATCCTCAATGTGCATATCTGTCCCTTTTTCAACACTAAGGAAAACTCTTTCGACAATGGTGCTATACATTCGACGGAGTTTCCCGTCAGATGTTTACTACCATCCATCACTTGTCCAATAGATAAAATGTTAGAGATAACTACTTTTTGATAGATAATTGTGATAGGAATGCTATATTTCCGATGGGCTTACCTGTCAAAGACTCACTGCATTACCGTTGCTCTTCTAACAAGTCCAATGTTAGAGATATCTCTTTTTTGACAGATTTGTGGGACAGGAATGCTATAGCACCAACGGGTCTATCTGTCAGATAGTCGGTGCAGATCTGTCGCTATTCCAACAGGTGTAATGTCAAAAAGTACTTCTTTTCGATAGGTAATTGCGACATGCATGCTATATCTCTGATGGGTTTTCTTGTCCAAGAATTATTGCCCACTCGTCGCTATTATGACATATATGTCCGATAGGATACCTACATGGTTTGTCAGAGTTTTGATAGGTCCACTGTAAGAAATTTCATAATAAAGCTGGTATTCATGCGCAAGTTTTCGACGGAATATGGTGTCTTAAAACTGACATTTATCGCTTTCATCACAAATTGTAATGCAAAAACACTGACGGACACATACGTCAAAATTTTGACAAATAGGCATTGCAAATCCGACAAATGGTTGTCAAAATTTGGCCTCAAATGTACTAGTGACTGGTGTAATAATATTAAAAATATTGAGCATTAAGTCAACAAATGCTATAAAAATGATTGGAACACCCCAATTATGGGTCATTTACCTTAGTAATGTATTTGAAATAGAATAAATAGTAGTAGAAAAAGAAACCCTAACCAAGCCCCCAAAACATGAGGCTTGAGTTTACCCTGACTTTTTTATGCACACAAGGTAGAATGAAGGGAGCACATCTTCCTATATCACATCTCTTTTGCAAGGCAACTTTGGAGTCTATTATTAGAGTAATTAGGATCTATTATCTAATTTTTATTTTGTTGACCAATAAAAGGTCGAAGCCATATAATTTTATTATATTTTAAGTAAATGTACATGTTTCTTCATTCACTATGGGCATTAGTAGGAAAGAATGGAGAAGAAAACCTCTAGTCTAGCCTAGGACATTAGTCCAAATAAATTATCTATTTTTTTATTAATCAATTCCTTTAATTATTTTTTCACTTAGGCTAGACTTAGGTGCTTTATTTCAACTAGAGTTTGTTTTTCTAGCTTTAGTTCAATTATAGTTGAGCTTAATTTAGCTCCTACTTTGCATTGCATTAGTTCTTCTAAATTTAGGATTAGGTTATCTCTTGCTTTCTATAAAGAAAGTCATTCATTAATTGTACTTGTATCTCAATTCATTATTGTGAAATCAATACAAAATTATAGGTTCGTTATAGAGTATATTATCTTTGCTCAATCTCTTTTGTGTAACAATTGTTTTGCGCGTAGACGATTCTTCACTCTTGTGGTTATTATATCTATTCCTACATCTACCACCCTCTCTTGGTAGGATATTTAATTTAATGAGTCATGCTCACCTCTCTAGCTAACTTCAATGAAAAAATATATATTATTTTCTTCTAAATAATTTTATATATATTTTTTTTGCTTTTTGAGAATATTCAAGACCCATGTTTTAATTTTTTTCAATGAAAAATGTCATACAATATGGCCTTAACAAGGTAGGGATAAAACCTCCTAATACAAATCCATTTTTCCTTGTTGGGTAAAATCCATAAGGACATCAATTCATTGGCCAAAACATTCATTTTTTATGTTCTTTTTATTGATCAATTGCTACCTAAAATGACAGTTTATTAGGCAACTCCTACAAAGGGCCAAGTAAGTAGGCTGACTGAAACATGATTTGAGGTTTATTTTACTTTTATTTCATTTATATTTATATTTATATTTGTAAACAAAATACAAAACCAAAGACTATAACTGTAAAGTTTAAATGTGTGGGGAATTCCACATTTCATTGGAATTTTTTCAGGCCTTCTTTTCTTAGGGTTTACAAGGCAATGAAAATCGATAACCCTTAACTCATTTATCTAATGATATGAAAAGGAACATTGTAATAATTCATTTTTGTTGGTCTCAATACATTTGTGAACTTGATTACATATTTGTTTATAATACATTTGTGGACATTTATACATTTGATTCAATATAATTTATTGGGATAGATAGATAATACTATATATTTGACTACATTGTTCATTTGTGTTTCAATATGATTCATTCATGGTTGACTGTGGTCCATTTATCATTACATAATTTGTGTATGTTAGATTTTACTAAGTTAGTTTCACCACAAAGCTATTGCAAATTAATTTAATTTTATATTTTTTTAAATTATTATTTCAATTTGAAGGTAAACAACCTTATGTAGTTAGCAAAGATGCATATTTTTGTGGTTCTTGATATTTTTCTAGTAATTCATGATGACAAATGATTAGGGTTTAGAATGAGCTTCATAGTCATCATTGTGATTTGTATCTTCTTTCATCCTTCCTTTTCTCTCTTCTACCTATTTTTAACCATCAACTTGCCCATAGAGCTAATGACACTTTCCCTTGTATTAATAATTACCATATCTACCTAAAGCCCATATTGTCTATGTTCTCATTTTTGGACCTATAATGAAATTTATGTTAGTGTGGTTATCATCTTCACCCTATTGGGGCTTTATTCTTGAGAGTTTAAAGTTACAATCATACAATTTCAACATGTCAAATATGCCACTCTTTTGATCAATTGATTTTAGATCTTCCTAATAAGAATATAAATGAATTTCCAATCTTTGAATCATATAACCATAAAAAATCAAATGAAAAATGCCAAAGAGAAAATTCAAGATCAAATAAACTTATAAATCATATATCATTTACATAATATAATGTGTCATATGTCTATTTGTTATAGTTTATATAAAGATCATACTTTTGTCTTATGTTTTCTGGGATTCAAGAAAGCTTTTTGCCTTATGATGAAAGAATATGTAACAACAAAAAAAGATACAAAAGCTATGCATAGTTGCACAATGAGAAAGAGTGTTTTACAAGTATTTATAAAAAGTGATAAAAATGCAAGAAGAAAGAAAAAAATGGCACTCGTGCTTGGTGTGGTGATTGGAAGGGCTAAAGTGGTGGTTGGATGTGATATGCCTGAAGTGGATATCTTGAGCTTTGGATTTATGCCTTTAGGTGGGCCTTTTCTTGAGGTTTGTTGCTCTATTATTGTCAAATGATAGTTATTTTGTTATTTGAGAACTTAATAAACTTTTTCAAAAAAAAATAATGCCTTTGTTTGAGGGGCCCTTCAAACAAAGACACCATTTTATTAATTAAAATATAAAATATACATTGGAAGACCCCTAATTTGAAAGGGGTCCTTCAAATGAAGGGGATTATCTTTGAAAAGAGGATGAACATAATCTTTATTTGAAGGTAGTTTCCAAAAAAAATTATCCACCTACAATTTTTGTTCATCAACAAAGTGTAATCCACTATTGTCAGATCACCCTTCTATTCTTAAAATATCAACTTTGTGGATAAATTAAATAATTTACTCATCATTCGTGGATACCTTCCAAAGACATGAATATTATCTAATGTAATTGGTCTAGGAATCAGCTTGATAGCATCCTTAGTTGCTAACAAATATTTTTCATGTTGAATTAAGACCTAATTAGGGTCGTCCTATCTACTTTTATGTTCTGTTTTCACAAAATGTCCCAAAAAACAAAAGCATCAAAATATTTTAACAAATTTCATACATGATACTTACACACTTTCAAGAAAGAGTTTTTTTGCCATCTATGTGGCCTTATTTTATTTATTATTATCTTTGAATCATCTCATACTTTTATCATCTTAACACATTTTCTTCCTACATATAGCAAGTTATAAATTAGTCCTTCACACTCTATAATATTGTCCTTCACACTTTTATCATCTTAACACATTTTCTTCCTACATTAACTCAAATACTAATCTTACACTTATTACCATCATAATATAGCATCTATAAACATTTTCAATTTTCTTTTAAAAAATTTAGGACATGCCCTCCTTATATTTAATAAAAAAGGTAGCCCTCCTTATATTTAATAATAATAATAATAATAAAGGACAAGTGGGGCCTCTTTTTGAATGGTATACATACCAATTTCAATCTTTTCAAATATATCAAGTGATCCTATTTTAAAAAAACCAATTAAATATTAAACTAGGCATTTATTGTGGTTACAAAAAAAATTCTCACCTATTGAGAATTTGGATCGAGTGATTTGTTCCTCATTGAGTTCTCAATTTACATCTACTTTTGGTTCTCATTCATTGTAAACACATTTAAGCACAATGATCTTAGCTAGGATCTTAACTATGACACCATATGTAGTCGAAAGAGACATGTGGGAGCAATCGAGGAACATGTAACCTCCAAGTTGGTTATGAAGCCCCGAGACAAGCATAGCCCAAACAATAGCTTGTATTTTAATTAGTGCATAGTCTTAGTAAATGATGATTGTAGGGCATGCATAGAGAGATAACAAGAGGTTCTCAATGAATTTGCGAGTCTTGTCGAGGTTTCCATTTAACTAGGTGACTCCCATTCAATAAGCTCATATAGCATATCAAAAGCATTAACTCTAGTATATTGTGTATAACAAAGATGATAGTCCTTGAATCCAAGATACAATTGTGCAGTAGCTTCCTTACAATAGTTAAGGGAAGATAAAATTGGGAAGGTGTAGGCTTACATGTGCCCTAATTCATTATTTTTAGAAATACAAGTTTCTTTTTTGTAGTGTTTTCTTTTGGGGTGCAATAATTAGCTATTTTGACACGCCTCTTCTTGTTTGAGTGCATTCTTTAGTAGGTTCATCTACTCAAACATTGTTATGATTTTTCATAGGCATGTGGGATTCAAGTTTTCTTCACCTTAGTTATAATTTATGATTCCCAAGAAATTTTAGCACTCATTCTCCCCCTTGGTCAAACATCATAGTAGATTTGATTGTTGGTTATTTCCAATATATAGGAATAAATAATTGATTCGATCCTTACCATTGGAAATCCAATTATAAAATATAACACTCTTTTTCAATTGGTGTGGAATTATTTTTTTAGGAATGGTATATATTAATGGAGACCCTCTCCTAAATACTACAAACTACATACAACTAAAGAAAAAATGCATGAAACATATACACACGTGTAGTCTATCAAAATGAGATAAGTAAAACACACACGTGTTTGTATGTATGTAATAGCATCTAATATTTATTTGCATATAATATTCATTTATATTTATGTTATTTTTAGGCATAAGGAGTATTTAGCCAAGGGAAGATTTGTCTAATCATGTATGTATGTATGTTGATTTTAAGTACTCAATGTTAATATTATTATTGACATACAAACATACATTCAATTATATGTATGCAATTACATTCATTCAATTATAATGCTATGCATGTATGTTAATGTTTGTATACATACATACATACATACAAACTATTGGAGTACGATAATACTAAGCGGGGGAGATGAATCAATGATATACCAATTCCAAAATTATGTTGAATTTGTCTTTTGCAACTTTGAACATATAGAGTGAAAGTTTCTGAACAATTCAATTATCAAGTATATGCAAATCTATCTAGCATGAATGAGCATAAAGATCTTAACTAGATCATAAAAGTTGAGGACATCATAGAAGCCCAAATGCTGAAATATTCACAAGACTAACAATTTGTACTTGTAGACAAAATTGACCACAAATAATGAGAGCCCATAACATAATTTTTCAGGAGTGGAAAGGCCTCATAGGGATGAAAAACCACTCAAAAATGCCTCACTGGCTTGATAAAAAATGTCTATCTGGCTACATAAAACATGCCTCATTGGCTAAACATGCTTCACTAGCTAGAATGCCTCATTGGTAGTCACATAATATAATTCACAATATTGTTTAGTTTAAACAAGTGCAAAATTTCATCTTTGTGTCAATTCACAACATTTTCTGAATATCTCATTACTTGAGATTCATAAAAAAAAGTATGCATGTAACTCTATACAAAAATATGCTTAATCAAAATAAACATATTATGCATATGACACTTGAAACCTTTTCACAAATACATTCTGTAATAAGCTTGACCATTTTCTCTTACACAAAAATCATAATGGAAAACTCTCATAAATGCTTCTTTGAAAACCAAAACCTTCTTTTCTTTTTACATAGTTCTCATTTTCCTATATCTTACAAAAAATGAATAAACCCCTTCATATATAACAACTATATTGTCAACAAAAAATAGAGAGTAGAGTATCATTGTCAACACTCCATCTAACTGTCATAGAAACCTCTTTTACATCCTTTGTAATAGACCAAGTAATCTTTTTAAACAACGATTATCCATAGAAAAGAAAAGAAAATTTCTAATAACAAATTATCCAAACCATAATGAATACCTGTGACAAATAACATATTAATTAGATATAAAGACCGAATTAATGGTTTCGTCAGCTGCTGGAGATGTGGCTAGGTTTTTTCCAGCGGCTGGTGTTTCGTAGTCAAATTGGAAGTTCCAGACTTCTACTGGAGCTCTACAGTCAACTGGGAAGTTGCAATCTGTGCTAGTTGTTGGAGCTTCTAGGGTTTCTGGAGTTGCGGATGGGTTTTTTCCTTCCGTTGGTGTATTGGATGGGAAGTTGTAGTCTTCTGTTGGAGATTCTAGGGTTTCACCAGCTATTGGAGATGTGGCTAGGGGTTTTCCTTCTACTGGTGTTTCACATTCGGATGGGAAGTTGTAGACTTCTGATGGAGCTCTACAGTCTGCTGGGAAGTTGCAGTCTGCACTAGATGCTGGAGCTTCTAGGGTTTCTCTGGCTGTTGGAGCTTCTTTATCTACTGGTGCATTTTCAAATGCTTCCTTTGCGTATGGAGCTTCTTTGTCTGTTGGTGCATTGCCAGTTGCTAGAGCTTCTAGGGTTTTTCCAGATGCAGGTGTTTCACTATCTTTTGGTGCATTTCCAGTAGCTGGTGCTTCGTTGTGTGCAAGTGTGTTACCTTCTGTGGGGTTGGCAGGGACTTTTGCTGATGTTGTTTCCAAGATAGTTGGGGCTGCGAAGGGACACAAGGTTTCCACTGCCAATGGGGCTCCCATTTCCCTGGTTCCTATTTGTGAGTATTTATATGTCAAGTTGTCCTCTGATGCTAATAGAGATTGATGAACAGTAGTGAAATTTTTAAATCCCACAGATTGATTTGTCGATTTCAAGGTTTTTGGCCCAGCCTTCCCCAATTGCATGATTGGATCTCTCGAAGATGGGAACCAAAATTAACAGGTAATGTTCACATCTTTCCAATGGAAAAAGGATTTTTCATTGCTAAATTTGATAATGTTGTGGATAGAGCTACAATCCTATGTGATTATTTCTTTTGTTGGGACGATGAAATTTTTTTGCTCCTAGTCAAGCTGTGGCACCCTGATTTCAATCCTTCCACTGAAATCTTTAGTTTTATCCCTATATGGGTCAGGCTCCCCAATATGTCCCTTCATCTGTGGCAGGATTCCATCCTTGAGGAAGTGGGTGGAGCTTTGGGGGATTTCTTGATGACTGATAATGATTCTAATAATATGTATCATTCTATTGTTGCTCGTATCTTGGTGGACATTGATACCTTGAAGGGCCTCCTAGCTGAAATTAAAATTGAATCATCCTTGGGACCTTGGATCCATCAAGTTGACTTCAAAGGCATTCCTTTTAGATGTCATAAATGTTTTAAGACTAGTCATATTTCATCCCAACGTGGCTTCATTTCCAAGAAGAATAAATCTTCTCCTTCTTGGTGGAAGGGTGCTTCTACCCAACATTACACTGTCTTGAAAAAATCATCCCACCCTGTGATGGAGGGTTCTCCTGATACTGGCATTCCTCTACCTGCTGGTGAGAAGGTTGGATTATGTCCTGATATTAATGTTCCTGAAGGGTCTGTTGGGGTTTTTGGCTCTGTCCCTATCCCTGTTGCTGGAATTGATGGGTCTGTTGGGGCTGTTGGCTTTGTCCCTGTCCCGGTTGCTAGACCTGATGGTTCTACTGAGGCTACTGGCTCTATCCCTATCCCAGTTGTTGGACTTGAAATTTCTCTTTCTATGCTGGGTGATTCTAAATTTTATGTTGTTTCAGTGGGTGTTGGCTTTGCTAGAAAGGATGGTATTTTATTAGATGTTGGATCAGACATTACTACTCCTTATCGTGATCGCCCTTTGGCTGGATCTAATGGTGGCCCTGCGCTGGTTGTTTCTCTAGGTGACTCAGCCCCACTTTTGGGGGTTGGTTCTCCCTCTCTGGATTCATTTTGCTGGCAAAATAAGGCTGCTAGTGTTGAAGAAGGTTGGATTATAGTTAAAGGTAAAAATTCTAAGAAATCCTCCCCGACTTTTGATATGACCCTTCGATCTCATTTGAAGGGGACAAAAAGATAGTGTATATTTTACTACGGATTTCCAATGTTTTATCTTTTGCAGCAGTGTGGGTGTTTCTTTGGCTGAGTTCTTTTGGGTGGTTTATTGGGGATGGTGGCCTTTGTTTTGGCTGATCTATTATGTCTAGTGTACTCCTAATGATATATCTTAAGCGTATTCTTTGTAAAGGGTTTCGGGTCCCTTCAAAACCTATTTTTTCCATTAATCAAAACAAATACCTATGACAAACTGAAATCAAAATGAGAATACTAGGTTCAACTACACCACTGTCATTCTCAGTATTGTCTTTTCCAAATCTGTGGTCTTTAAACTACTATAACTATCAATGTATGTGTCCTAGCTGGGTTGTGGCTAGGGTTTGTTAACTTAGCCAAAAGAACCAAATAAAATTACTTGAAATTATGCCCTAATCGATATTCAAGTTGAGTATTTGATATGTTTCATCTTTTAACAAATAATTAAACCTTACATTCCATGAATCAAAGTTTTAATGACACGGGTGTATATCCAACATAATAATGCCAAAGATACCTAGCAATAATGTTTATGCACATAGTTTGCAAAGTATGATAATGTCAACCAATATGATTTCAATGCACATGACCTTTTTCAATATAATAATAATCTTGTCCAATGACTAATTTAACATGTTGTACATGATAAAAGTGCCAATCACAAGGTATTTTGATATTCATGATCAAAGACCATGGTCTTACAATCAAGTTGTATTGACTTATAAGAAATCCTCATTGAACACAAGTCATTAATATTGTATCAATCTTGTATTAATAAAGTATTGTTAACTTATCAATGTAATATTGATAATGTATCAATCCTTATTGATATCAAGGATGGATAAGATATCAACACCTTATGAACAACAAGAATTCATAACAAACCATATGACAAGAACTCATAAAACCTTATACATGAGAAATGATGGACATACAAAAAAAAACCAATTTGTATACATGTCCATGTATCAAGGCATATCCTATGCATTGTAAATCTAAAATCTGAAATGTGTCAAACTGGACCAAGTTGATCAAAGTATCATGAGCTAATGTAAGTCATGTATCCATATGAATCTGGAAATGTATGCATACAAATCTATATACCAAATTGAATGTCAAATATGTCACACATAAACTAAAAGATACATTCCCATATCAGTGTCAAAAAATTACCAAAGCATGTCAATACCAACTATATCAATGAAGAATACATGTTGACCACATACCAATCAAGTTAGCATGTGAATGGATATGAATCTGTCCATATACCTGAATCCATTTCCTATCCACATATCACTGTTATATATGTGCATCAAATATGCAAGTAGATTCCAATCAAATATACAAGTAGATTCCATTCAAATATTCAAGTAGAGAACAATATGCCAATCAATCCAAACATCAAATATACCTTCCCAGTCATCATCAATTGTACATGTCCAATATCCAAGATTTGTGATTTTGACATCAAGGGAAACAAATGGGGAACAACACAAACATACATTCAATTATATGTTGATTATATACATCCAAATATACATTCAATTTGAAGTGCTTGATGTTGATATTATACTAATAACTTATACTAGTATCCTATTTTATTTATAAAAATGTAACAAATTATTGACCTATCAAAAAAATTTAATTTAAACTAAATATGGTAAACTATAAAAACTAAATCATAAATAAAAAGTCCAAAACTCTAAGTAAAAAAATTTGGAGGGTACAACTAACGAGTTCACTAAAATGTAAAGAAAATAAAAGAGAGAGAGAGAGAGAGAGAGAGAGAGAGACTAATATAGATTAGGTTAGGGTTTTACCTTAAGATTAGTAAAAATGTTAAGACTTGATTAAGGATCACAATAGTTCTCACATGAAAATTTTAAACAAGAGCAACAAATTATTAGAGAAACCTTGATGTGGACACTTTAACATTCACCACCAAGTTTAATGCAATTCCACTAGGGAGAAAATCCAAGGTGAAGATGTGCAACATGATGTCCAGTCTCAAGATAGGGGTCACTCAAGATAGGGGTCACTCAATAGAGATTAATGTCAGACTTGGAAGGAATAGTTTCTAGAGATGGAAAGATGTATCAAAATCTAGAAACCAAGGCTTCTTTAAGCCTAAGGCAGTTTCCATGACACCACAATTCCTCCCCCCATTAATAAATCATCTTAAGGAGTCGCTAATGTTTGTTAAATGGCACATAAGGAGTTTCTCTAAGACTCAAATAATGGATTTTTGGATCCAACGGTAAGAGTTAGATACATGTCAAATTACTTTTTTGGTGGAATTTACAAATCCACTATAAAAAATAAAAATATTGTGTGGTCCCCTCTCTTTTGAGGGATCTAGTTTTTACTATATAGATTGGGTTGTAAATTTTGATCCTTTGAAACACAAGGTTAGAAAAATGCCTAATTGGATAAAATTAGAAAATATTCCATTTAAATACTAAAATATGGAGACCTTGAGGGTGAAAGAGAATGCATTGGGATCCTTGATAAGAGTGGATGAGGATTTTATTAATGATAATTCTAGGATGTTGATGTCAATTTTTGTGGAGATCGACCACGATGTCAAGGTTATGGAGGCACTAGAAATTATGCCATAGAAGTGATGTTGGGTGCATAAGGTTGAGATTGATTTTGGCTCAACTTATTATAAATGCATATTAAGTCTCAAGGTGTCTTTGATTGGTAAGGAAGCTCAGTCCTTAAACTCATATCAATAAGAGGTATCTTTGAGTTAAATTCTAATCAAGAGGGACATTCCAGTCAAGATTTTAAGGTAGGTTTAGTATAAGTGGGGTTGGAGGGAGGTAAATAGTTAATTAGGTAATACCCTAGTGGACAAAGAACTCCCCAGTGTTAGAATTTTCCAATAGGAACAACCCATGATCTAGAGGCCAATGAATAACACAAAAGAGAGAAATAATATGATAAGGATAAGATGTATTCTCACCAATAATGAAATGCAATATAATCAACTAAATTAAAATACCATAACTAATGGATTTTAATGAAGATGTGTCTCCTTATATAGGCAAGAGATAAGAGACCATGATAAGCAAGAGATAACTTATCACCCACATAAGGTGGAATCACATGTCAAGGTGGATCATCCTCCATTATGCAATGAAGTATGTGCAACATGTGGAGGATGACAAGTGATAAGTGATAAGTACAAGAAAGGTGGAGACAACACATAAAGTGGAATGTGGTAACAACTATCAACACTTACAGTGGAATTTCTCCTACACCATGTGCAAACTCTTAGGTGTCTCAAATGAAAACTACTATGTTATGCATTATCCTAATTAAGATTAAGTAAAGGGTAATTACGTGAATAATTAATTACACCAACACCCACCCTTAAGTGCAACTCAGGGGAATTTAGACTTAAGCTACTAATTTAAGATGGGTCTCGACTACTAGACCATGTTAGGTACCCATATACAATATGAAAATGCAATCTCTCACAAGAAGAGAAAGGGACAAAACCTAGTGGGAAAAAAATCCCACCCAAAGGAGAGATGAATACATAAAATAACTTTCAAAGAAGAATGAGAAGGACAAAACCCCACGCAAGGGAAAAACTATCCCCCACCATAAGAGAGAAGGGAGACAAAGCAACCCCCTCTCAATGTAGAATGTATAGCAATGGTAGATGCTCCAAGCTCGGTGTACAAGATGTCCCATGATCATTAACAACATTCCCCCCTTAGGAAGAAACAAAACTAAAGGATTATTAATGAATTATGCCCAATCTTAAAAGGAATATGTAGGAAGAAACCTTAAGATGTATGGAGTCTCTATAAACTACTCATGTCCCCACGTCAATGTTAAAAGATGATCCCTCCAAATCAGGTGTACTAGGCTACATTGTTGAAAAAGAGAAACTAGGATCTAATGAGGATGAATGTAGAACATGTTCCAAAGACTCAAATTTTTCCTCTAAAGATAAAGAGACCACCTCCAAATGTTGGTTCAAAGTATCAACAATCATGTCAAACTATGAAGGACATGATCATGTAGATATTGAGAAAGAGGTTCCAAGGGTTCCCTCACAACAATTGAAGATGGATCATCTCCATCAAAGAGAAGATGAATATTGTCAATGATGTCTCCAAAATATGCAATGTGGGACTCCACAAACAAACCTACAATATCTGTAAAGTAGTCATCCTCAAGAATTGTGTCTAGAAGACAATGTATATCCCGCTACGCTAAATCACAAGAAGTCAAAATTGTAGCAATACAAGAATCCTCGGGAGAAACAATAAATGTGATCTCAATAGGAGGATATGGAATGGAAGGCTAAAGAACTTGACCACATGTGAGTATCCCCAAGTTGAAATAGCCAAAGTTCTTCTTAATATCTGAATTTACACTAACAGTGTGATCATCAATTGAAGAATCACTATCATCAAGAACAAAATTTGCATAGTAGTACAACCAAGATGTGTGATCCACCACCCCAATAGCAATGTTAGCTCCACTCTCCAAGTCTATAACTATAATTGAATCATGTGTCAACTCCACGCTCTTCCTTGTTGTGCAATTAGTGATTTGATAGATGTAAAGAAGGCTATTGGTTAAGTGAGGTACACAAAACAAATCATTGAAGCTGACCTCTCCAATATCAATGGATCATTTATGAATCACATTCACATATGTATGATTGGCCATCAAAATTGGTGGCATGTGGCAAGGCTCAAATGAAGAGAACATAGACTATGAAGATGCCATATGATGAGAATCCTCTGAATCTAGAATCCATCTCCCTAAATCATGACTTGTAGTAGCATAAAGAGCTTTTCATTTACCTGCTCCAAAAGTATGACTCTTTCCCTTATCAAATCTTATTTGTTGTGAAGAAGCTGAAGTAGACATTCTTGAAGGCAAACGGGTTCTATTCTTCTCAAGGAGATGCTTCAGTTCATCAATATCCTTCTTCTAACAATGGTGTTCATCATGTCCATTCTTCTTACAATATGCACAAGTAAGCAACTCTTTCTTGAATGATTTCCCCTTAGGAGATGATGAAGAATTGCCTTTTGGTGGAGAGGATGATTGTGTTTTCTCTTATTGTGACTTGTCTTGTTTCTACTTCATGTGGGAATCATTTCCTTGATTCCCTTGACTCCCTTCAGTAGCCCCTAAAGCTTTTGACTTTGAAGTCTTGATAATATTCATGCTCATAAACTTTGACTACTCTAACATCAACATTTTGGTGAAGGCATAAAATCATGATGTAGTGAATGAACTACCCATTGTCAACCAATGGGTTTGAAAGCTAGAAACAAATAATGCATACTATGATGGAAGCTTTCCCAATAAGTTGTAGATCAACTATGCATCCTTCTCGTCAATTTCACATCATTGAGCATTTCTCTTAGCTCATTTGCTTTAGTGATGTAGTCTTGGATAGTATCAAAATCCTTGGTATACAACATGGTGAGATCAATGTTAAGCTGATAACCTCTAATCTCATCAACTTGGCCATACAATTGATTGAATTTTTTCCAAGACATTATGACTATGATAAATAAATAAATATGTGAAAGATGAGATCCTTTGATACATACTTCATTAATTTCCAAGAGTCATAGTCTTTTTATTGAGCCATTCCAATTGAGCGTTAGGATCAAATGTTGCAATAATAGTTTCATCAATGTAATGAGTTAATCATTTTCCACTAACTTACTCCATCCATCAATTTTCCAAAGAAGCATAATTATGTGGAGATAAGAGATGAAATTTAGGAGAACTCATAATGAAAGAGCACAAGAGACAAAGAGGCACATCACTATGTGCAATGGGTTGTTATCTCAAATTTATCATGCCATAGAATTTTTTACAGTATAAATGAGAAATGATCCATAATGTTAAATATGAATGTGGAATTTGGTTAGTACTTTGATCATTGAGGATTGTGCTAGATACTTAGTGATGGCATAGTCATTGCCAAAATTTTTCCTAGGTTGCCAAGACAATGAATACAGTGATGAAAGTTGTTCATTCTAAAATCAGGTACATGTAATGCCGACAATAGGAAAATATGGCACCCAAGGAGTGAACACCATTGTAAATATGGCACCCATTTTTTGGGATGAACTCCTGTTGCAAATTTGGTTGATGCTCTTGCTGCAAAAATGGGTCATGCTCTGCAAATCCAAGGGATACCCCTGTTGTAAACCATGTGGCCACTCCCACTCCTACTAGTGTTGCCCCCTCTCTTCATGTGGACCATTTTTTGCCTTCTGCTCCTACTCTGCACTAAGTTTTAGCTAACAACGTATAACTTCCTCAACACTCCGGCCATTGTGCTAACAGAAGTCCAATTGGTGCTTCATTAGTAGCTCCCCCTTGTGGTGGGGATCCTGATGATTGCATCACCTAGACAATTATTTGGTTGCACAGGAAAAATAGTTCTTCAAACTCACAATCCTCTCCAATGTAGTGAGTGAGAAACCCTCCCACTCTTGAGGAAGGCTACTAATCTTTGTGTTAGTGTATTGTTTATTTTGTTTTTTATGGGACTTATTCTATTTATGTATTGTTAATAAGTTGTTGATGGCCTATAAAGTACATCACCCCACTTTTAGTGTTCTCTTTGATGCCTTAGGGTTATGATTGTGTAAGGGTCAGCCCCCTTATTAGACTATTGATTATAATAAAAAATAGTAACACTAATCTTATAGTACTTATTAAAACCAATCAATGTTTCTTTACATTTCATCCAACCAAACCATTGTTACGTATCATTAAAGAATGTCACAGAATTACAACATAAGAACACAAGACCACATCAAATACGCTAGACAAGAATTGTGTGCTCATCTTTTTATCAAATTTTGAGAATGAACCATTACAAATTCGGTTGTCTTCCTACTATCTATTGAACATGCCGAATAATTGAGAGGAAGGGTGAATCAATTAATCCAAAACATTTTCAAAGACTTTTACTGATTCGGTATACACAAACCATTCAAATAATTAAGACTAATAAACATACATAAAAGAACAAGAACAATGAACACTAGATATAACATGGAAACCCAAGATGGTAAAAACCATGGGACTCACTAACAATTGGCTCACTGTCGATTGGGCTAACTACCCTTATACAAAAGATGTTTTACAAAAATGTTTTTCTGACAAAATGTGAACTAATAGAATTGCATCTACCTATGCATGAAACAATTCAAGTTAATAGCACAGTAACCACCATCAATAGCAGATCTGGTACAGATCTTATGCCAACACACAAACTTTTGCAACATAATATGTAAAGCCTTATCTTGATACCACAATAACACTTCATTCAACTTCCTTATGCTTACACGTTGATGCCAAAAATACACAAAAACAAACTTGCACAATATCACCTTCAACTTTCTCCCTCTCTCATCCTCTGAATACAAAATGATTTATCTATTTACATATACATCCAATAAGGTAACTACATATGTCCACCAAGCCACAAAACATGTTGGCTCCAATATAAAAGATATTACAATTTTATTTAACATGCTACCACCAAACCTAAATATAGGTCATACATAAGAAGTCTTCATACCACGTTACCATAGGACCTAAAAATAAGTCACCCTTAAGATATGCATGTTACATGGCATAATTACCGAAGATAATTAATTTCTGAAATGCCACAACCAGGTCCATGATTTGATCAACAAAACTTCTGAACCAACCGATAGATGAAACCAAATAGAATATGTCTAAAAGCAAAATATAACTATTATACCAAAAACATCTGATGAACTGCAAGAATGTCCAGATAGCGAGGATACCTGGAAGAATTTTGAAACTTGACAGTCATCGAATACCAATCAAAACTTCATGCTTCAATGATATAGATGTACAAAAGAATGAATTCCAATAATAGGAACAAGTACCTCTGACATCATAATCCAAAATCTGCATGTACCAAATATGTCTTGCATATAACCGAAACATTGATATTGAACCAACAACCAACTGATACTGCCAACAACCAACCAACACAGATATGCAACCGGTATAAAGGTTTTGACAACAATGACAACAATGTCAGCATCTTCTCAATATGTTCAACACTATCTATATTTTAGATTTTTTAAGTGATTATGAAACAAAAATTGAAAAGATGATTAAAACAACGATCAGCTCTCTACTTATCAAATCAAGTAAACCCATATTCTGGGTCATTTTAACTTCAAAATATTACAATCTCAAATGATCATATTCATCTACTATGTCTAAAATGTCATGTTTAAATTGAAGTTATTTTAATTTTTTCATTACCTCACCGTACTTGCTGACAACATTTGCATCATTAGAAAATCATTATTATGTCTTTACCATGTTTAGGACATGCATGATTGTTTTCAAAGGTGATTAGTTTATCTTTACAATGTTCCAGAGATGCATGATTGTATTCAAAGGAAATCACTTTGAACCATAGTAACACGGGGACGCCCCCCCCCCCAAATCCCAGACGCACCCGAGACGGGGATGCACTGGGGACAGGGGGTGGCATCCTAGAGGTTTGGGCAGAGCCACCATCCCGGTAGGGGATGCGGGGATGTCTCGGCATCTTGAGTGGGGACAAGGGGGCATTTGGACATCCCCTCGACCTTGAGGGGATGCCCAGACATCCCCTATCATGGGAAGCCAAACAATACAAGTTTTTTAAATTTTTTTTTGTTCATGGGCAGGAGGATTTATACAAATATAACATTTAAGTATAAGTCTGATTTATTTAATTTCTTATCCTTTAAGTTATATTTATATAAATACTTTTTAGGATGTTTGAGATAGGTTCCAGCTTCATAAGAGTTAAGATGCAAATTCTAGATTTTGGGGGTTTTCGAAAAATTCCAGACTTAGCCAAATTTCAGGATTCAGCAAGCCAGCAGTAGGGTTACCTCCCACAATCCATCATGGCTTTCTAAGGTCAAACTGAAGCTAGCAAAATGATTCTCAAAGGGTTTTAACTCATTTTATCACAAATCACTTGGTTTCGACCCCATCTCTATGAAAGACTTAGCTTAGCTCTCGTCCAAATCCCAGACATACATGACTTCCCAATAGGCCAAAATCACTCACCTCATTTATCAGACCTAGGGACTTGAAAACAGCCACCAACTAAGATATAAATGTTAGATATTGGTCCTTTTGTCTTGGATATACATGTTAGATATAACTTATATGAATATCTAACATTTATATCCAAAACAAAATGAAAAATACTTCAACACAATACGTTTACATCTTTATGTCTTATATTGTTATACATCTTTTCATAACTAGCATTTTAAGTGCCACATGTATAGTATATACTATATACACCCCTCTCGTCCCCTACCGCCATCCCCCGTCGTCCCCAAATTGAGGCCCCTCTGTCCCCTATCTCAAAAACTTGTCCCCTCGTTCCCCCATCCCCCATCTCCAGGGCGTGTAACTATGGTTTGAACTATTTAGAATCTTACAGACCCAAGAACAAATGGAATAAAAATATCTTTGAAGGGTAAAAACTTTCAAGACTTTCTTTTCTATTAGGAAAGGATGACTATTTAAACTAAATTCTTGAAAAAGCATGGTTTCAGAGAACTGTTGATTTCTGGATAAAGATGATCAAAGAGCTAACTTTGAGAAAAACATGATGATGACTTGGGATTTCTTGATAAAGATAATCAAAAGGCTAACTTTGAAAAAAACATGAAGATAACATGGAGATGACTTGGGATGTGATTCTTGGTCCAATAACATCCCTTCAATTCAACTCAATTTCCTACTCTCTGGAGAAGAGCTGTCAAGCTTCATCTGCAGAATTTTTTCTCATGAATTATGAAGATTCACATACTATCTGTATGCACCCAAAAATGGTCACCTAGACTTTGGGCCCCATTTATTTGATTTATCAATCCTGAATCAGTTTTATCAATAATCAATATTTTCAACACTATCAATTTCTTAATCAAATCTTAATTTCGATCATATATTGGATTTTTATCCTATGGGCTAACCATTTTATCCTAAGTCTTTATTTAATTAAAAGGAATATTTCATCTCCTTTTATTAAATAAAAAGCCCCATCTTTTCTTCTTATCCTAAGTTGCACAAATAAAGCACTATTCTTATTTTATAAAAAAGGAAAAAAGCATTTTTTGTCTCATATGGACATAAAGTCAACTCCTATTTTCCTATTGGAGGATACTTGTGCACATGGATTGCTCCTCTTTCAAGCTCCATCGTTGATTGAGACTTTTGCCTCTTAATCTCCATGGTCCATTCCTTTGCATTTCTTATACAAGGAGAGCTCTCTCCCTCATTCTAAGACACTTGTTTTATGCTAACTTTATGCTGCAAAAATTCTTGAAAACTTTGGAGCTTTTTGGAAATCATTGTTGCATTACATCTTAGAGTTCCTCATTTGCTTCATAATTTAGTTTTCATTCTTGCATAGTAGTTCATGTTTATGCTTTCATAGTTTAGATTTCACTTTCAAGCTTTAGAATAACTCACATAGCTTAATTAGGGGATTTGTAATCCATTGCTATTTCCTTTCATAGTTGCATTGTACTTTCATTTTGATAGATTAATCTTGCATATTCATATTAGTTTGCATTGCATTTTCATACCTTGATTCCATTTGGGGATATTGGCATTGTTGCCCTTGTCTTTACTGTGGATCTCTCATTGCATGGTTGACTAGCAAGGTCACAAGTTTGTAGCTCTAGCTGAGAGCAAATTCATCATAGTCCCTTGCAACTCCATGCATAAAGAGCTATGAGCCACTTTGTGAGGCCTCATTGTTGAGTAACCTTGCATGTAATGGTTCATAGAAGTGTGGTCACTTTTGACGCCACACATTTTTGGCACCCACCATGGGGCAGGGTAGATAGACTTTGTCCTTTAGTTTCTTGCATTTTCATCATCTTTCAGATATTTTGCATTCTTTGTTTTTATGTCTCAGAGTATCGTACGACACTTCTCAGGTATATCGCATGATAGACCTTATAATACGGGTGTGACACTTCACACAAAGGAAGAATCGCTCGCCAGTATTAAGGTGTCACTTGGCATCGCTCGAAGTATCGCCCGCATGTTCTAAAGTGTATCACCCAGAGTGAGGTATATTGCTTGGGTACAAGAAACTGTGTTGCACGATTCTGGTGAAGTCTGAGGTATATCATCTGATCTAACAAAGAGTTACAATTTGAGTTTTGTTATCTGAATCTGATAATATTTAATTTGTTGGTTTACTTTATTGCATTTAGATAGATCTAACTTGTATTTCTTAGCCTAGATTAGTCAATTTTTTTGCATCATTTCCATTTAGATTTTGGATTTCCCTAACCATAATTATCTAACAAGTTGTGGTTGTAGGGGCTTTTCTTGAAGGAGATTGCCATAAATTGCATACTAAAGGGCTACTAATGGTTTTTGCAGGGCTTCCCAAAGCATAATCAAAAGCAAAAAAAAATAAAAATTAAGTGTTTGTGATTTATTTCCTTTCAAGTGTGGCATCTACTAATTGTTTTAGGAATCTTAATACCTTGTGGAAGAGACTTTGAGGTGGTAGGAGAAGTATGCTCTTCACCTTTAGGTGAACCAGAAAATTTTGACCATCTTAATGTTTTGGAAGCAAGGGGGTAATTGAATATTTGCTTGGTGTGTTTGGGGAAAAATTTTGAGATAGAGGAGTATGCTCTTCACCCTTGTGGTGAACCAAAAACCTTGAACCTCAAAAATCATCCATTCTTTGTTTAGTTTAGAATCTTTTAGCGGGCCTACTCTTGAGAAATCAAGAGGAATGATCCAAGTGGGGACAAGCCTTTTGCCGGCTATTCCAACTCACTATAATCTCAAGGCTATCAAGGACAGAAAACCTTGGTAGACATAACACTTGTCTTCACTTGATGTGAGTAGCTCATGGGATTGCGACCATGGGGAAAGCATTGAGCAAGAATGCTTAAGGTCCTTTTGAGGCCATGAGGTCTGAGTCCTCTATGAGGAGCAAGAGGGGTGTTATGAACGGAAGCCCTTACTAAGAACCATAGGTTAGAGGCCACCTATTTTAGCCGCTTATCTTCTTAGTGCAAGGATTGATCCAAGTGGACTAACCCAGATCACCCCAAGCTACTCACCATATGTGCCCCTTTGGTTATGTTGTTTGACACTTCCATGACAAAGCCAATATCTCTTGTGGGCAACCACTTGGTGTGAGGCAAGGGGGCATCAAGTTGTGGGCTAAGTTGATGAGTAATGAGCCTTGTCTTGTAGGTAGATATTGCTTGAAGTGTTCTCGAATGTGCTAAGCCAGTGTAAACATTCTCAACATACAAACAATCGGTAGCATTCATAAGGTGCAATTTTATTTTTGATATCACAAGTGTTTATCTTGGCAAGGTTTCTTTTGCCTTTGTTTCAAGTGCTTGAAGACATGTTTGATCCCCTACTGTTTGCAAACCTATCCAAATGTTGTTAAATTTGTGATTGAAATCAAAAAATTTCACCCTAAAATTCAGAGAATCCAAAATCAGACCTTAAAAACTTGAAATTTTGCACAAATTGGTCAAAAACTGCATCAGCATCACCTGCTTAAGAGAGAAATATCGTGTGATAGTTCACCTAGAACTGTATCGCCTAACAGTTATTAGGTCTATCGCCTGTCAGTTTTGAGGTCTATTATCTGGCATCACATGAAGTATCACCCAATCTTAGGTATATCACCTGGTTTGCCTGGAGTCTATCGCCTGAATATTTTCAGCAGTATTCTTAGTTTTAGTCATTGAGTTACTTTTAGTACGACTTGGCCTTTGAGTAGGTTATCTGACCTTGCTGTTAGAGACCTATTTTGACTGCAAATTTCTGATTTTAGCCTTCTAGGGATCATTTCAATTGATTTTTAAAAGTTACCTTGAAAATAATTTGCCAAGTTAGAAAGCTATTATTAGTGAAAAGTTTATCTTTAAGATTGTTGATTACACCCTTGGAGAATTCTGATCCTACTATTGTCCAAATCATTTTTCATATATCTCAATTTCAATTTGAATTTTGGCTAAGTCCAACCTCCTGATTCAAAAGTGCAAGGGTATTCACCCTTTGATTTGAGGCACCTCTTTGATAGTGTTGGTGATGCCTTTTATTTTTTTATCTTTTCATCTTCTCTTTAGACAATAGAGAATCTCAATTATCTTAGGTTGGAATTGACACTTTGAGAGATTGACCCATCATCAAGAATCTCTCTCTTTCATGTCAGTTACAACGAGGTACCAAGTCAATCAAAAGAAGTGACCCCCTGTTGCCTTTAGCCAGTTACCACCAGTTAAGACTCGTCAACAACACAAGGGAAAAGAACCCCTTTTCGATCAATCTCCTAAAAGTGAATTTGAGGTTTGTTTTAATCCAAAAGGTAATCCTAGTGAAATGAGCACCTCTTTAGCACCACTTTCATCAAGTATGGACATGAGTTACACTTTCACTCGATAACAAAGAGAAACCATGAATCAAACTCTTGAGGATATTTTCCAACGCCATGGGAGTACCAGAGTGTATGGTGGTTCTTCTCATGCTAGTCCACCCAGGTCACCCCCCAAAAACATAAGGTATTTTGATGCTCATCAGCGAGCTGAGAGACATTATAGGCAAACTCACTCAGATTTAGGGTCACAACATGAGGACCAGAACAACGAATCTAGTGACCATCACATCAACGTAGCCAATGCAATAAGGCATTCAAGACAATCTTCTCCACTTAAAGATACCTCTCGATATGCAAATATGAGATTGAAAAGCATTGAAAGGGAGAAGCAAGCCTATCTAGATGAACAAGCCGCCAAAAAGGATAAATTTAGACAACTAGAGGAAGAGGAACGTGCATTATTGGACATAAGAAAAAGAGTCACCCAAGAAGAAGAAGATAGGCTCTATGCACAACAACTCCAAAATCAATTTAATGGGAGGGGCACCAATATTGGGACCAACTCACCCCCATCTACCCCTTCACCAAGTCCTAGAAGAAGGTCAAGGATGCCCTCAAGGTCCCCAAGTCCTAAAAGAAGGACTTCAAGATATGATCACCATAGGAGATGGTCACCTCATAGACTTTCAAAACAACCCTCCCAATGAGCACATCATGGTTCATGACATGAAGAAAGTTATGCCAACTTTGATAAAATGGATTTTATGACTATGCAACAAGAACCAGCTTTTCAAGCATATGTGGAAAGATATGTGGAACAAAATAAGGACCAATTCCTAGAAAGTCTCATCAACAAAGGTGCTAAGGTCCTATATAATTTTGATGTCTACCAAAAGATTAAGAAATAGAATCCTTCAACCAATGAGGTGATCATGCAAATGCAAAAGGATATAGAAAGGATGAGGGCTCCTAAGAGCACATTTAATTTGGACTCCATATGTCCCAACCCTATAGACAAAAGTGTGGTGATGATTGAATTTCCTAAGAAGGTTGAGTTCCCAACTTATGACAAATATGATGGCATTGGCGATCCTCATGACCATGTTAGACAATTTTATATAATGAGCTTTGCTTTTCACCATGAAGACTCCTATTTAATGAGATTATTCCCAAGGAGTCTAAAAGGCCAAGCTATGGAGTGGTTCACCAACCTTACTCCTCCAGTGAAGACATTTAAAGAACTTGTCCAAAGATTTATCCAACATTTTGCTTACAATCTATCTAGGTCAGTCACAATGCTTGATTTGTGCAAACTCAAACAAAATCAAGGAGAACCTTTTGTCACCTTCTTGCAAAGATGGAGATGGTTATGCTCAAAGTATCCTAGGACAATTCCTGAGGAAGAAAGAATAGACATCATTGTGAGTAATTTAATACCAGAGCTAAGGTATGAGGTCAGGAAGATCCCATTTAATTATTTTGATACCATGGTAGAAGTGGCATGTCGCATAGAGGATGTCCTAAAAGAACAAAGAATTTTGGCTAAACCAACTAATAACAACAATGGCCAAAACAACAACAATAATGGTAATAAGGACAAAAAGAACCCTTATTGGAACAAGAATAAGCAAGTGGTCAATGACGGAGTTGTTGACTCATCTCAACCTAAGAATGAAGGAGTTCTTAATCTCTCCAATGCAGTCCAAGCCATGAAGCTACAAACATCTTCAGCACAACAAGAGAATAAAATCAAGTATCAAGCGAGACCTAAAATAGAAAAGAGGCAATTTACCAAACTTGGGAACTCCTATGCAGACATTTTCAAGATGTTAATTGCTCATAATTTGGCACACCCCCAAGATCCTGCAAAGCACCGCATACCAGATCCTAAGCCTCATTGGTGGGATGAGAAGGCCTTTTATGTCTTTCACAATGGAATTGGACATGATATAGAAAATTGTTTTAAACTTAAACATCTTGTCCAAGATCTCATTGAAAGTGGACAATTACAAGTTGATGGTTTAACCACTAATGCGGATCATAAAGCTTTTAAAGAACCCTTGCCCAAATATGAGAAAGGAGAGAATTCTAGCAATAAGAATGGCAAGGCTGTTATTAACTACACCTACACAAATGCGGAGAATATTATTAACATGCTCGAAGTTGCTGATGATAATGTCAACATGATGAGAGGGAAAGAATCTTATGGATATGATGTTGATTCAAATCCTATACCTGATGAAGGACCCATTGTGGTCCTAAGAGGTCCTCACTCACGAAGGATGTCTGAACCCCTCAATGTTGTCACTAGGAGACAGTCTCAAGCTCCCATTGTTATTAGAGGTCCTAGCTCTAGTAAATCTAAGTAGCCTGTGTCAAAAGGTGCTCTCCCTAAATCTACCATTGGTCCTGATTTGAACTATAACCTTATTGATCAATTACAATGCACACCAGCGCAGATATCTATTTTTGAGCTTTTGGAATTGTCCCCCAGGCATAAGCGTGTCCTTGAGGATGCTTTGCGAGTAGCTAATGTCCCTAATGATATAGATATAGATCAATTCTAGAATATGGTCAACCACTTGGCTAGCCCTCACTACCTTACATTCTCAGAAGAAGATGACAAGTCATTAAGCCACCCACACAATTTGGCCCTTCATATAGAGATTATGATCCACAAGACCCGTGTCAAGTGCATGTTGATAGATGGGGGTGCTGGGCTTAATATTTGTTCTTTGAGCTTATTGAAGGCCTTGGGTTATTCAGAAGAAGTCATTGATACAAGGAAGAAGATAACTATCAAGGCTTATGATGAAGCAGAACGTAGTTCTAAAGGATTGGTTGTTCTTCCTATCCGAATTGGTCCTGTAGAGAAAGATATTTTGTTTCAGATTGTTGATGCCGGTCCTTTGGCTTACAATATTTTGTTAGGTAGACCATGGATACATGAGATGCAAGTGGTCTCATCTACTTATCATCAGTGTGTAAAGTTCCCTTACAATGGAATAGAAGTCTGCATACATGGGGACAACACACTATTAGTCAGCACAATTTCAGCAGGGTCTCACATTCCTTTGAATAGGGAGGCTAACACTTTTGATACTACATTTGAACAATGAAAGAATAAATTCAAGACCATAGATCTTGGTATGGGGGATTACAAATTGGATTCATTCACAAAATTGCCAATTTCCCCTAGGTCTTATGGCTAACCTTCTCAAGAAATGAAGCCCTCGTCTTTGGCCATGACATTGTTTGACAAGTTTGTGGAATCCTCAGTTTCGATTCAAGAAGAAAAATAAGAGGTTGTCGTTAGGGACTGGATTTACCGAGAAGAGAAATACCTACATAATGAGAATTTTGCACCTTCCCCTAGAGCTTATGGGAGAGGGTATACATTGGTCAAGAATATGGGTTATCTAGGACATGGTCCCCTTAGTCATAGGTTGGATGCTAAGGCTGAACCTCTTAACCATGCCCTTTTTGGACAAAGGAATAATTCAATAGTTGGCTTAGGTTTTGCAAATAAGAAATAGAAAAATGTCTCGGTCTTAGCTGCAACCACTAATACATTTGGGGGCATTTTGCGATGGCTATGTGTCACAATTGCGACAGCTATGTGTCGCAATAGCAACACCCATAGACGTCGCTATTTTTTAGTCACAAATTGTGACGTCTATGGGTAGCCATCGCAATTGCGACACATATCCCATTGCAATGTGACTAAGATTTGTTAGCGGCATGGGCATCGCCCCCCCGTCGCATGGCTTCGGAGGGCCGTCGCAATTGCGACGGGCCTCCCAAGCAATTGCGACGGGTGCCTGCATCGCATTATGATGGGTTGCCGTCGCAATTGTGATGCCCGTGGGTGGATTAAAAAAAAAAAATTATTTAATACATTGCTAATGAACCACATTAATGCTTTTTTCTTTCAACAAATGAGGACAGCCACTGTAAAGACAACATGATAATGTACACTCACTGTAAGGATAGTCACAAATGAGGACATCTCATAGTGACTGTCCCTTGTGTAATTGCCACTTGAATGTATTGCTATTCAGCCACATTAATGCTTTTATTCTTCAACAAATGAGGATAGTCACTGTAAAGACAACATGATAATGTACACTCACTGTGAGTGTACATTATCATGTTGTCTTTACAGTGACTATCCTCATTTGTTGAAGAAGAAAAGCATTAATGTGGCTGAATAGCAATACATTCAAGTGGCAATTACACAAGGGACAGTCACTGTGAGATGTCCTCATTTGTGACTATCCTTACAGTGAGTGTACATTATCATGTTGTCTTTACAGTGAGTGTACATTATCATGTTGTCTTTACAGTGTCAATATATGCATTATTACTTAAACTAAAGAGTACTCTAAATAATATGTCATTGTGGAGTTCTGATTGCTTCCAATTTGATATACGCTTGTTCTACTTATGTATCCAGCATCATGTAAGAAAAGTTGATGCTTTTAAAATAGATTCATTTAGCCATGAAATGCCTGTGCATGTTACATACAAGATTCCAAGGCCCAAAACTGATTACTCATTATAATTCATGTACAGAATGATAATCAACCACAACGAGGCATGCGTAGGTGCTGCTTAGATTTTGAGGCATCAGAAGCTCGTAGAAGAAACTTGACTAATGGCTCATGGAATGCAACAAACTTATTGCCTAAAACAGGAGCATTGGTAACCACAGATGATGGTTTTGAAAAGAACACTTCACCATCAATGTCACGTGAGGGAACTGCAATTTCTGATGGCAAGCAACTTGTAGTATATAAGAGAGATGCGGGTACAGATGCTGGGAATACATTGCTAATGAACCACATTAATGCTTTTTTCCTTCAACAAATGAGGACAGTCACTATAAAGACAACATGATAATGTACACTCACTGTAAGGATAGTCACAAATGAGGACATCTCACAGTGACTGTCCCTTGTGTAATTACCACTTGAATGTATTGCTATTCAGCCACATTAATGCTTTTCTTCTTCAACAAATGAGGATAGTCACTCTAAAGACAACATGATAATGTACACGGGCTGTAAGTGTACATTATCATGTTGTCTTTACAGTGACTGTCCTCCTTCAAGTGGCAATTACACAAGGGACAGTCACTGTAAAGGCAACATGATAATGTAGAGAAACGTTGTCATTTGTATTTTCAATAGTGCCGAGAGAGATTCCCTCCGCGAAATCATAGCTACAATTTCTAAGCACGTTGGGTTTATTTTTCTTTTGTCATTATTATGTAATCTGGTATTCAGCTGTTACAGAGCTAAAATACCCAGAAATGAGGACATATCTGTGTTGAATTTATTGTTAGCGGCTTTGGTTATTTAGAAGTTTAATTTTATTTGTTCATCTTTCAAGAACAAATGTTTTGTGGACCGTAACATCTTCATTGTTTCGGGTATGCAATGAAACAGCCGTAACTTGCAACTACCTTCATGGTACTTGTGTACATTATCATGTTGTCTTTACAGTGACTGTCCTCATTCAAGTGGCAATTACACAAGGGACAGTCACTGTGAGATGTCCTCATTTGTGACAAGGACAATCACACATGAGGACATCTCACAGTGACTGTCCCTTGTGTAATTGCCACTTGAATGTATTGCTATTCAACCACATTTATGGGCCTGTTTGGACCACAGCACACAGTAGCATCTACAGAGAAGAATATCCCAGGTGTAACAAGTTGTAAGAATATACCAACAGTTCTAAGAAGTTCCCTAGCACATAGTAGCATCTACAGAGAAGAATATACAACATGAGGGCAGCCACTGTAAAGACAACATGATAATGTACACTCATTGTATGTGTACATTATCATGTTGTCTTTACAGTGACTGTCCTCATTCAAGTGGAAATTACACAAGGGACAGTCACTGTGAGATGTCCTCATTTGTGACAAGGACAGTCACACATGAGGACATCTCACAGTGACTGTCCCTTGTGTAATTTCCACTTGAATGTATTGCTATTCAACCACATTTATGGGCCCGTTTGGACCGCGGCACATAGTAGCATCTACAGAGAAGAATATCCCAGGTGTAACAAGTTGTAAGAATATACCAACAGTTCTAAGAAGTTCCCTAGCACATAGTAGCATCTACAGAGAAGAATATGGGTCAACGAGGTTGACTTCAAAGCCATGCAATCTAATGGTAATAGTAATATCATAATTTGACATACTATCAGAAATACTTCCTAAATAGACTATTCAATCTTATAAGAGATGGATTCATGAGAACTATTATTTATGAAATATGAGTCAATGACTTTAATTAAAAAAATTACACAATCTAATTCTTGTAAAAATATCAAAATTTGACACATTGAAAATACCTTCCAAAAGTATCATTAATTGATTAATATGAATCACTACTCATGAAATATAATTTTATAAACCTAATCTAAAAACTACACAATAAAAATCTTAATAGCAATATTGTAAGAAACTATTCCCAAAAGCAAGCCTAACAAAATTTGATGAAAATAATTTTTGTTTCACTCAACTTTGACATTCACAACTTCCTCTTTTATTATAATAAGAAAAAAAATGTCTTTTTAGATATACCTCATGAACCATACTCGAATAATCTATCATTTTTCTTCTCAAAAACATATTTGCAGAGCCTGCTTCTTTTACTTGTTTGTACTTTTATCTCTCTGATGGAAAGGGTTCCTTCAGGACACATTTTTCCAAGTTCACTGCTTGAGATATTTGAGGAGGGTTCCCCTGCTTGAGTATCCATCCAACCCATATTCGAGTAGTTCTACAATTGCACAGTCTAAATTAATAATACTGACAATTGAATGACGAATGATGATACATAGAATTGATATAAACTAATCCTAAAAACACTAAAACATTATTAATATATTTATATTTCATAAATAAAATTGATATAAAAGATCTGTAAAGATACATTAAAAAATAGAAAAACAGTAATTTATAATAGAAGGAAACTTAAATTGCTATTTTAAAAAAAACAAGAGTCTTAAATCTTATCATTTTGTTTCATTATCATCCATAAGTACACACCTCTAGCATAATAATTATATTTTACCACCCATAAAATGAAAAAAAGATTTTCACAAGAGAAATTGAAGCTAGATTATAAAAATGAACCATCTTATTCGAAACTGGAACTATTATCATACCCAAAAGGACTACAAAATTTCACCTTATCATACCTAGATTGTTGCTTTGCCTGGCGGAGGGAAATTTGATCAGTAAAATTGACACAGAGTATGTTGTCTCCATTGTCATGCTGGATAACAAAACACCAACTTTAATGGGCATGTACTGTCCCTTGTGTAATTGCCACTTGAATGCATTGCTATTTGATGCAGGGGCATCCCTAATGCAAGCCAAAGACACCATGATTGAAGGAAGTTGCCATGAAGCCAAGGAGTCAAATCCTATCAATTGGAACATAAGATTTTCACCTTGGAGCTTTGAAGGATTGACTGGTGAAAGGTCCTTTTGATCGACAAATCAGAGTCTTTTTGAATGACAAATCAGAGTCTTTTTGAATGACAATAAATTAGAATAGGAGTTTTAGATTTTTTCTTGGTTTGTAATAAATATTAAGGATTGATTTTATCTCCTTATAAACATCCACTTGTTGGACACAAGACCCCTTAGTGACTTATAAATGTTGGGCATCTTTTGAGTCCTTGGATGAAATGAGCATAGTAAGTGTTTATTAGGTGTCTTTTAGATGTTTTTAAGAAGTTTGAAGGTCCAAAATAACTTTAATAAGGTTCCTAAAGTTTCACAACACATTTTTAACCTTCTCGGCAAAGTTGTTTGCAAAGTTGTAATGCAACTTTAAAAGTTGCTTAGCAAAGTTGACATTTGTTGGATAAACTATTCTAACCACCTAGATGGTTGAACCAACATTTGGAGAGCCTATTTTAGGCTTCAAATGGTCGAAGACAGATAGAGAACCAGTATTGTAATCATTTTGCTTTCATAAAAAATAAAAATAACCCTATTTTAGTGCATTTCTGGTGAAAAACAAACTCTGTACGGCTGTACGGATGGTGGTTGGATGATAAAATTTGCCTGGAAGTTGTAATAGTGACATCAAATGCTTTAGAAGTTGGTTTGATTGATTCTCTTTGTTTTATATCTAAGTTATTTCAAATTTTTTGTGCATTGTTTACAAACCCTCATTTTCAGGGTTTGACTGATGTAAAGACCTTAACTCACGTTTCAACCATTGGAATTCCTTCTTCCTTGGTGGAATGAGAGTTAAGGATGTATATTTGTATATTCTAAAAGCCCTGACTACTCTGCATCACTATTGAACCACATTAATGCTTTTTTCCTTCAACAAATGAGGACAGTCACTGTAAAGACAACATGATAATGTACACTCACTGTAAGGATAGTCACAAATGAGGAAATCTCAGAGTGATTATCCCTTGTGTAATTGCCGCTTGAATACATTGCTATTGAACCACATTAATGCTTTTTTCCTTCAAATGGCAATTACACAAGGGACAGTCACTGTGAGATGTCTCATTTGTGACAAGGACAGTCACACATGAGGACATCTCACAGTGACTGTCCCTTGTGTAATTTCCACTTGAATGTATTGCTATTCAACCACATTTATGGGCCTGTTTGGACCATGGCACACAATAGCATCTATAGAGAAGAATATCCCAGGTGTAACAAGTTGTAAGAATATACCAACAGTTCTAAGAAGTTCCCTAGCACATAGTAGCATCTACAGAGAAGAATATACAACATGAGGGCAGCCACTGTAAAGACAACATGATAATGTACACTCATTGTATGTGTACATTATCATGTTGTCTTTACAGTGACTGTCCTCATTCAAGTGGCAATTACAGAAGGGACAGTCATTGTGAGATGTCCTCATTTGTGACAAGGATAGTCACACATGAGGACATCTCACAGTGATCGATTGTCCCTTGTGTAATTGCCACTTGAATGTATTGCTATTGAACCACATTAATGCTTTTCTTCTTCAACAAATGAGGACAGTCACTCTAAAGACAACATGATAATGTACACTCACTGTAAGGACAGTCACAAATGAGGACATCTCACAGTGACTATCCCTTGTGTGATTGCCACTTGAATGTATTGCTATTCAGCCACATTAATGCTTTTCTTCTTCAACAAATGAGGATAGTCACTCTAAAGACAACATGATAATGTACACTCACTGTAAGTGTACATTATCATGTTGTCTTTACAGTGACTGTCCTCCTTCAAGTGGCAATTACACAAGGGATTTGTGTTTTCATTTGTGTTTTCAACAGCGTCGTAACCCTCCGCGAAATCACATCGGGATATAAGGGCAAAACAAACAAGAACGTTGTCATTTGTATTTTCAACAGCACCGAGAGAGATAAACAAACTTAAAACTCAGACTTAAGAAAGATGAAGGCAATGCTTCAAAAGGCCGATGCCCTAAATACGGGAAAACACAATACCACCATTAAACGATGCCCTAGTCACCGTATCAATGCTGCCAGCTCCGTACCAGTATGCTGACTACTCACTTTCATCCTGTGATAAAGGTAACTTCATTAATCATACTTGAAATGGCAGCATACGAACTAAAGCTGATGAACATTTATAAACTAAAAGTTTAAAACTACAGATTACAAATGTAGTAGTTTCATACGAAAAGAACTTGATGTCTGAAATTTACCATTAGAAGTATCCAAAGGAATACCACAGTACTGTTGAACTTGGAGAATCGGAGATGATCTACACAGCAAGGTTCAACAGCTGTAAGGACTGTTACACCATCTTTAGCATTTGAATACATTTTCTCCTTGGCTTCTGGTGGATCCTCAAAGACCCCCAATGACGTTTTCCCTATAATTATCAATTGTTTGTCAGTATGAGATATTAATAAATAAACATTAATCATAATATTAGGCAAACAATGTTCTTGATGTCTGAATCTAAATCACAGAAAGCTCTAATAAAGTAGTTCTCAGTTTCACATTAAACTAAGTTTCAATTTCAAATGGTTATAATAATTTTTGCAAGTTATAAGTAGCTGGTTACAGTATATGACATAAAAAGAAAAAAAATCATTTCTATTCTTTTCTTCTTTTTCTCTTTCAACGAAGCTTTTGCACCACACAAATTCATACCAAGAATTTCTCAGGAGGTTTCAAGACCATTGCATACCAAACTTCTTCTCTGTAGATGCTACTGTGTGTCATGGTCCAAACAGGTCCAAATAGACCTAGTGACTCTAGTAGGTCTCCAAAACCTATTCTGCAGCAATAACTCTTCAATTTGACAAAGGACCTTATGAACTTATATGTTTTTTGAGTACCCTTTTTGATGTTCTAACAATCCTCCAACTCCCAGACCCTGACTCCACTCTAGCATATCAATGTCCTTATTGAGTCCGCAGACCTAATGCATGCCTTTGGGTGTGGGTTCCAAAACAAGGCATTGAAAATGGGTGCATGAAACCAAGATTAGAGTTTGAAGATGTCCACCATGCTCTAAAGATCTAGATTCAACAAGGTTTGAGGTCCTTTACTTGCCGCTACCCTCTGATCTTGCATAATCCATCAACTCCTAGTCAAGAACATTAAGATTCTTGACCTAGGGCTTGCTCTTGAAATTCTCTGGCTTAGTATCCTGTTCCAAAGCTTTTAAAATATGAAAATAAACCCCCTTAACTTGCATTTTACAAAGAACAGAGGATATCCTATGGTTTATTTGCAAGTTAAGGCCATTTGAATGCAATAACCCAAAAAATGAGGGTTTGACAGAACAACAGATAAGAAAAAGGAATAACTTTGATATAAGGTGTCTTGAATCTACCAAATAAACTCTCAAAGCATAAGATATAAATACTCTAACTTCCACACTGGTCTGCCCTCCCTTTCACATCCGTACACTGTACAGTGCTTGAAGGAAATGCACAGAAAAGGCTCTGAAATAGTGGCTCTATCTGACAGAGAGTCCATGCTAGGCTTCATGACTAACCTAGAGCACATTCCTTGTTATGGAGGAAGTTTGAATGGTGAAGAACTTATGGAATGGATAGAGGACCTAGATAACCATTTTGACTACAAGTATCTTATTAATAACCATTTTGACTACAAGTATCTTATGGATAGAGGACCTTGATAACCATTTTGACTCATTTAGTATCTTATTGAGCTTCACTTTGTTTCAAGAATATAGTTTAATATTCTCTACTAAACAGGGCCAACCACGTGAAGGTGGAAGCTCATTTGGCCCCACCCCCCTCCCCCTAACATCACTCTACATTCCCCGTTAACATCTAACATTCATTCATTCTTTCAATTATTAATAAAATGTAACATTCAATCAATATCACATGATAACATTCATTAACACATTAGATTCGTTAACACGCAACATTCATCAATATGAAAATAAACACATAATTCATGAACATTCATTAGCACATAATTAAATTCATTGAGACATAAAATTCAGTCATTATCAATTAAGGTATTTAGATGACAATCATTTCTTTTTTCTCTTTCTAATTTTTTTTTCTATGTAAGCTCTAAGAGGAGCATCAGTGTTATCATCAATACCCCCCTCATCAGTTGTTTTGTTCTCTATTCTTGATGATCTCAAATTCCTATGCTGCTGCAAAGGGGGGTCCTCTACAATAACAAATAAAAGAGTTAAATTTAAAATATTTAATTATAATTGTTACAAGTATTTAATTATTTTAAAGAACATAACTGTGGCGCTCTTTAATTACCTGATCTGGCCACATCATTTTGTCTAGACTCAACCTCAACATGCTCATGAGCACCGACCCCTCGATCCTCTACAGTTGCTATACAAAATGTTACATTAATCCAAACACCAATTGTAATTACATATAAAAATTTTAATAGCAAATGTATACCTCCACCACTAGGATGCACATCATGCGAACCTTCATTATGCATAGATTGTGTAGAAGGATTGTCAGGCTACATTCCAATATCCTACACATTGTTATCATTGCTTTCTTAAAATAGATATACTCACTTTATATTAGAACTTAACATCAAATAGACTAATTGGTAAAGTATTCAATTTGAAATAAATTTCATTTAGCTTATTTACCTGTGGCTCAGATGAATCATTATTTGAACCTTGCACACTGATTTCAGCTCGTAGCTGTTCAGCCACGGCTCTATAGCCTTGTTGGAAGCCAATTCTCTTGTCCTCTTCTGTGAGGCATCTATTGAACTCTGACCCCTACATTTTTTCTTGGAATGGTGAATTTTACTTGCATTGTTTGATCAAAAAAAATTTCCTTGCAATATATAAAAAAATTGATACAAGTTTTCATTTACTAATACTTACAACTCGTGCTTGAAGTTTGGAAAAACCACCAGAGCCGAGCTTGTGTGTCCCGTGCTTTTCTAATCTTGCCTTTGTTGCCTTTGATGTGTCAGGCAATCTATGAAAAGTTTGAAATATGTTAGAGACCAGTACAGGAAAAATTTAGAGGTTAATTAGTACATAATTACATTCTCAAAAGTATCACATACCTTGCTCTACTCTCTACTGCTGTAATTCCTTTTTTCATGTCGGCTTTATACTTTCCATCCAAAATCAAACCCTGCCACTCAGCCTCAAGAACACAGGGCGGACGCTCGTGCCTTGGGTTAACCTCTAAATATTTCCTGTACTGGTCCCTAATATACTTCAAACATAAACCAGCTCTTTCAAGGAGCTTGTTTCTCTCGAATGCACGAGGTCCAAAAAGCTGGGTCATACTATGTACAAGATCATCCTTCAACTTTTTATCTTGGTTATTCCACCTTTTAAGTAAAAAAAAACATGTTAGACTCATAAATGAAGAGAAGCTACCTTTAATATAGTTCAAGAAATTGATGAAAAGGAAAACTATTCTAGCAATGATATGAAATCAAAATAGTGGTTTGGGGTTTTAGTTAGGATATGATGTTCCACCATGTACGTATGGTGGGCCCGAATATCTGCAAACACTCGTCACCAAGTTTTCACCAAAAAATATCATTCCCTACAAAATAATCATGGGATCATTAGTCGATGAAGAGTGATCAAAAACTAAATTACTATTATATCACTATAGAATAATAATAACTTTAAAGTACCTATAAGTTTGGATACTTTTAAGGGAATGCCTTCATCGTCGCTGATGATCAATACGCAATCCTTCATCGTTCCCGTACTAGGAACACGGGAACATCCAGGAAATGATGTTGCATCGGGACTTGTTGCATCTCCTATTGCAAAAAATGAAAACCATTATCAAATGCCTCCAAGAAATAATACTTCTAGGGAAATAAATTGGTGCAGAGCACCCATGGCACAAACACAATCAAGGGATCTACATCGTAAACACATAACACTTAAACACATAACAAAAGAGAGAAAAAGAGGGATTTATGTACCAGTAGATGGTGCAACAGTTGGTGCATTTAGGCTGTGTGTTGTTGACATGGCAGTCGGCAAGACATTTGTGGCTGTCCTGGATGGAGGCGGTGTTGTCATATCATCATGGAAAGGAGCTGAAGAATAAAATTGTTAGAGCATGCATAAATATAGAACGCGTGGACTAGCATGGACAAGATTGTTAGAGCATTAAAAAAAAAGATTGTTCGAGCATGTATTGTCAATGATTATGATCATTCCTATATATATTCAGTGGAAAACACAAGTGGGGAATGGAGCATGTGATCTACCTGAACCACTTGCAATACCGGCCTCATCATGGGAATGGGGTTCAAAATTACGCAAATAACTCTGTAAAGACAATGCATCCATATTTTAATTAATGTCATAAAAGAGCATAACATAAAAACCATTATTGAACTCTTGTAATAATTAAAAATTTCATTAATACTTACTTTAAAGTTTTCAGAAGTGCGCAACAACTCAGCTGCCCTGTCTTTTATTTCCTGAGTCTGAGGATGTATGGATACCAAACGTAGAAGTTCTTTCCCAATTTTCTTTAGCAGCTTTTTAATGGAACTGATCGGGTCATCGGTCTCTGCTAAATCAATAAAAAAAAGGGTCCACAAGGGGGACTCCTGAGGGACTGTAGGTTTCTTTCCCTCTCTCCGACCACCGGCCCTCTGTGACAACAATAGTATTAGTATTATCAAAATTACTCCAAAACAATGAAGAAAATAACATTAAAAAAAATAACATTTTGCTTCTATCTAGTTTGCACAATTACAATGAGTTTTACCTGCTCATGTGTAGATGAGCTAGGAATATCATCACCATCACCTTCGGGCGGTTGCTCCATATTGTGCCCCTGTGTCAAAGATCAAGTATAAAAATGTTAGCCAAAAGTTTAATAACTAAATGGTATGTTGGAGTCATTGATTAGAAGTTGGTTTAATAGTATGTACCACCCCCATGATAGTAGCCTCGTTTGTATCTATGCGGTTCAAATTGTAATCAATAAGCAGCTCTTCCCCTGCACGTATTGATTTTATCGCACAGATGAATACACGATTTCCCTCGCGTGCCTCAAATATGCAATTGGGTTGCTTTATAGTTGACCCAGGTCGTGTACTATTTATAAAACCCGCAATATTCCCTGTTGCTTTTGGCCTTCCATCAATTTATATAGCCACACTTTTACTTTGATTATTGTCTTGCTGTTGTATATAATTTGCCGAGAGTGCATACCTACGCATACTTTTTTTATATTGAACAATATGCATCCAACTTTTGTAATCGTAACATGGTCCAACATACTCCATCAATTCAGAAACTTTGTTGTAAGACACCTTTATGCCATCCATATAAAATAGACCCAAACCATGTAATGATGATGGTGCTATGCGATATATCCTCTCATTAACACAAAAATCAGTGTTTATTGGAGGAAGTTCCTTGGGTACCCAATGTTTCTGTAGATGTTGGTACCTCAAGGGCACCTCGATGTCGCCTTTCATCTCATCATCATAAGAACATGACCCCCCTTGAGAAAGGAAAAATTTCATGTGTTTATTGAATTTCCTTCTAGTCCTTTGACCTCTAGTTAATCTCCCTATTCTAGATAAACTGCATGTCTCACTTTCCTCTTCTATTCCTATATTTCCCTCACTCGAGGAAGACACTTCTGACAAATACCTATTTGCTGGTACCTGCAAATGGGAGAGATCTTAGAAGACATCAATCTTACTATTGATAAGTGTATTAAATAGACTTTCTATAAGGTGTATTGACTTATACCTGTCGATCCATGAGACTGTGCGGGATGCTCTTGAAAGGGGTTCAATTTCCTGCAAATGTAATTCAATTATCGTGAGCATAATCACATCATAATCATAATCACATCCATCATAAGCATCACATAAAAATTAAAAACATTAAAATGTACACATTATAACACTTAAATCAGGTTCACATTAATATGTGTTTTAAATAGTTTTATTTAATTAATTTAGATTAATAGTTAATTTAGATTAGCAGTATTCTATTTGTAGTTGAAACTTGTAGCTTTTAAATAGATAATGAATAAACTATGTAACTTTTAAGACAAATATATTTCTATCAAGAAATGAATATTAAATACATTAAGGATTGATGGCATACCTTTAAATTTCATCATCATCATCCTCATCATCATCATCATCATCATCATCCTCATCCTCATCATCATCATCATCATCATCATCGTCGTCATCATCGTTGTCATCGTTGTCGTCATCATCAACATCATCATCATCAACATCAACATCATCATCAGTAGCAGCATCATCGTCATCATCTTCTTCTTCTTCTTCATGAAAATTTGTCTCAGGAACATCATCCAATAATTGTCGATCGTGATCATCATCTACATCATCTTCTACTTCTTCGGTATCTTCTTCTTCCATCGCATTATACTTTATCGGCCTTCTTCTCGGTTCATGTCTAACAACAAATGACCAACCCGGTTTATGTGAAACCTCTGAGTAAAATACCTGCTCACATTGGCTTGGAAGAACATAGGGCTCATCCCCAACTGGCTCAAACGACCTTGTATTAACCATTGTAAATCCATTATCATGTTCAATAACAGTTCTATTAGGATCATTTGGATTAAGTCGTAGCCTGTACCATTTGACAACGAAGAGTACTAATTTGAAGGAACTAAAGTCGCACTCAAGTATATCATCCAAAATGTCATAGTATTGATTTTTAGACTCTTGAGGATCTAAGTCATTTCTAGATGAAATATTAGTCACTTGAAAGACTGCAGTTATTCCAGAATCATAAGTTTTCTTCGTGTCATCCAACACTTTGACGCAAAATTTTTGACCATTACAGAACATACCCTTGTGGTGTTTAACCTGCAATAATATGTGAAACATGTCAAAATTATTATATCGTGAGTTGATAAACATACGGGTGATTAATAATTTTGTACGTACCTGGAAATCTCTTAAACCATATGCTAAATCTATTTCCCTTTGCGTAACATTAGAATCTCCATTACGATGAGCTTCTTTAACCAATGAAGATACATCTTCCCATGTTAATGTGTGACTAGAATGTTGACATCCTTCAATCCATACTGTCATCCAATCAAGATTGTTTGCAATATACAAATGTAGTGCATCCCACTCTCGAGCAACTGTACAAAAAAAAAATAGACGACTTACAACCGATTTATTTTGAAGATTAAGAAATAATTTATTACAATAACATCTTATAATTTATTACCTGTCACTTTCCTCAATCTACCTTTCCCCGCCAAGTACTCCCCTTTGAATTTTTTAAAAGGGTCGAGATCCCAAATGCGATCTACATGGATATTTGAAGCAAACTTAGGAAGATATTCAGTAATGTACACCATAGTCTGGTATACCATGTATCCCTCTACCATAGAACTCTCAGGATGTGCTCTTTGTCGAACCAAAGCCTTCAAAGATTTCAAGTGCCTCTCAACCATCCACATTGACCTAGTGTGTGCAAGTCCACACAATTCAATCTCCTCAACTTGGTGTATGAGGTAGTGTTCTTGTGCATTGAAAAAAGTTGGAGGTAGACACTTTTGCATTTCACACAATAAATGAGGAATTCTTCTCTTCCAATAGTTTATATCTTCTTTATGGATTTCTTTAGATGACAACCACCTACATTAAGAGATTCAAGTCACAAAAAATATATAAATACGAGACTTTACAAAATAATATACAATAGATTACATAGCAAGAAAAATAAATCGCGAATATAATAAATATATACAACAAATTGAACAGATATTACTGCTTACCTCATGTATTTTCCAAGATCATATATCACTTGTTTGATGTTATTGTTGAAGTGCTCTGGGAGAGATAGAGGTAGCACGTACTGCAGTAATTATAAACCAATCATTTCATTATTTTCTAACATAACATAATGAATAGTACACGTAGTTTATGAATATATTGTAAATATAGAAGAACATAACTTACCTTGATGAAAGTATGCCAATCATGCGTTTTGAGCCCTGGCCCAAATTCACTTTTCTTTGATATGAGATTGCTTATGTTCCCAGCAAATCCTGTGGAAAATCAAATTTTTCGTATGACTTCTTTTATGGCATCACTTTGCTGCTCCGTTAATAACCAAGGAAGGGCACTTATATTAATCTGATCTCTATTGCTATTTGAGTGAATGAAATTCTTCAGTGCATGATTGGATTCATGAATGTCATTACAAATTTTGACAATTTTTTCTTTGTCACGCCTTCCATCCAGTATTTTCCACAATGTCTCTGTTATATTCTTTCCAACATGCATAAGATCAAACAAATGCACAATTTGTAGGTCCTCGTAGTAGGGCAACCTACTAAATTGTCTGGGATAGCTTTTTAGTCCCTTTGGAAGGTTGTCAGTAGTGCCTTGACGACCTTCATGATCATCAATTACATAATTAGTAAACAAAAATCACAATAGAAATATATAAATTACAAACATAAACCATTAAGTGGAACGACATTACCTCGACGATTAATTCTATTATATTCCAACTTCCATAGGCGACGTGTCATTCTTCGTGGCTTTGATGTAGTCTCTTCTTTCCCATTGAAAAGATATTTTTCCATACTTCGATACTTATGATTCCTGTGGAGGAAGTGTCTGTACTCATCAAACACATGCTTTCCTAAACTTTTTGAATGACGAGATTTCATCTTTGGACCACAAACTGGACATGCAAATTTTCCCTTTGTTTGAAGACCTACAAGATAATGATATAATTGGATTATTAAATATGTTGATTTTTATAATTAGAATTATCATGCGCAACTTGAATTCACTATAACATACCACAAAAATGTGTTAGCCCTGGGGCATCATGTATTGTCCATACAAGTATTGCATGGAATTGAAATTGTCTTTTTCCTATTGGTCTAGACACGTCATACATAGTGACACCGTTCCATAACTCCACCAACTCGTCAATAAGAGGCTCAATATATACATTCATATCTTTAACTTGATATTTACCTACTTGAATGAACAGTAACATTACATAATTATTGTGACCATTTTACTGTAAGATTTGTAAGTACATGTAAATTAATAACTATCAAATGATAAAATACCTGGAACAATCATTGCCAACATAATGTGCTCCCTCTTTATTGACATCCACGGAGGAATGTTATTGTTGATAACAAAAACAGGCCACACCGAGCAAACAGATCTCATCTCTCCAAATGGATTGACACCATCCGCTGCCAATGAAAGCCTGAGATTACGAGGTTCTTCTTTGAAGTGTTGCCACTTTTCCTCTATGTGCATAAATGCCAAACCATCCGCAGGGATTCGAATAATGTCATCTTGACTTCTATTGCGTGCATGGTAATCCATAAATTGTGCCAAGCTAGTACACCTGAATAATTGTCGCATCCGTGGAATAATGGGGATGTAACGAAGAACCTTGTGAGGCACCTTTTTTGTTATTTGATCTGTTCGATATCTACTCGTATGACATACAGGGCATTGTGTTGCAAATTCATGTTCTTTATAATATATAATATGATCATTGGGACAAGCATGTATTGCTTGATACTCCATTCCAATATCTTTCATAATAGCAGATAATTCTCGATATGAGCGAGGTAGAATATTTGATGGTGGTAACAAAAACTCACCTATCAATCTACAGCAAAAAATATAAGTTGTTAATATAAACATTAGTGGTACATTATTCACCCTTTGTTAACTATAAAGACATATATGACATACCTTAACATACGTGACATTGTTATGTTGGATAAACCATTCATAACCTTCAAGTTCAACAACAACAATACAGCAGAGAGAAGAGTTGTTTGGGAGTCTTTGTATAGGGGCTCGTATGCCTTCTCAAGTAGAGGTACATCAAGGCTATCATCATCATCATGATCAGATCCGCTTGAACTAAATGTGTCATGGATCAATGTATTTATACCATCATCTTTAATTGTGTTTTCTGGCGCATGATCATCATCTTCCATGGGATCATTATCTTCACCTTGGATATTCGCACCCCCATGTTCCTCCATATCATGTACTTCCCTGGGGAGATCAACCTATATAAAATTGATTAACATAAATAAACCATGATCTTCAACTCATCATCAAGTGATTTCATATGTATATAAATTGTTAAAATGATATAATGAACAACTTACCAGTGGATGATAGTCATGCCCCCCTTCAATGTGACCATTCTCCCTACAATGTCTCTTAACTGTTTCGATTAGCAATCTTCTACGGTTTAAGCCCTTACAAATTTTGCAGGGACAATAACATTTTCCATCACCTTTTCTTTTCAAGTTAGACCACAATCTAGCGATTGTCTCCCTATTTTGTTCTTCACTTATATTATCTGACATGATCGTTCTTCGCAGGAAGCAAAAATTGGGCTATGAAAACTTTGGTCTACAACTTTCAGTGACTAAGCAAAATTGTCAAAAGTACACAAATCTTCTTAGACCTAGTTAAATCCTTTAATATTTTAAAAGTCTAGTTAAAATATACATTAGATTAAAAAATATACAATTTTCATGCCTGAGCGCGCGGCTACGACTAGTGCAATGGTCTTCTTGCTTAGCTCTAGAAGCTCTCTAGCAATCAAAACATATAAGCTACAAGGCCTAACAGCAATTTCAAAACATATAAGCTACAAGGCAAGACATATTACATGACATGGCAAAAGGATTAAAATATACATTAGATTAAAATATATACAATTTTCAAACCTGAGTGCGCGGCTATAACTCGTGCAATGGTCTTCTTGCTTAGCTCTAGAAGCTCTCCAGCAATCAAAACATATAAGCTATTAGAATTCATTAACTTTTTGTAATTGGAAAACTCTATTTGATATTAGACCGTAAACTACTACTATTCTCTCCATAAGAACTAAGTACAAAATTCTTTCAAGTTCACATCCATGATTCCCTTTAGATTAAAATATACAGCAAAAATAAGCTAAAAGTCTAGTTAAAATATACATTAGATTAAAAAATATACAATTTTCAAACCTGAGCGTGCGGCTATAACTCATGCAATGGTCTTCTTGCTTAGCTTTAGAAGCTCTCCAGCAATCAAAACATATAAGCTACAAGGCCTAATAGCAATTTCAAAACAAGGGTCATCAAAAGAACCAAAAACAATGTGTGCAAACAATACCTTGTGAAGTGGTATAGACAATTAGAAGATGCTACTATGTGCTAGGGAACTTCTTAGAACTGTTGGTATATTCTTACAACTTGTTACACCTGGGATATTCTTCTTTGTAGATGCTACTGTGTGCCGTGGTCCAAATGGGCCCATAAATGTGGTTGAATAGCAATACATTCAAGTGGCTTACACAAGGGACAGTCACTGTGAGATATCCTCATGTGTGACTGTCCTTGTCACAAATGAGGACATCTCACAGTGACTGTCCCTTGTGTAATTGCCACTTGAATGAGGTCAGTCACTGTAAAGACAACATGATAATGTACACATACAATGAGTGTACATTATCATGTTGTCTTTATAGTGGCTGCCCTCATGTTGTATATTCTTCTCTATAGATGCTACTACGTGCTAGGGAACTTCTTAGAACTGTTGGTATATTCTTACAACTTGTTACACCTGGGATATTCTTCTCTGTAGATGCTACTATGTGTCATGGTCCAAACGGGCCCATAAATGTGGTTGAATAGCAATACATTCAAGTGGCAATTACACAAGGGACAGTCACTGTGAGATGTCCTCATGTGTGACTGTCCTTGTCACAAATGAGGACATCTCACAGTGACTGTCCCTTGTGTAATTAAGTATTGTGGGGAAGCATTCTAAATAACCAAAGCCGCTAACAATAAATTCAACACAGATATGTCCTCATTTCTGGGTATTTTAGCTCTCTAACAGCTGAATACCAGATTAAATAATAATGACAAAAGAAAAATAAACCCAACGTACTCAGAAATTGTAGCTGTGATTTCGCGGAGGGAATCTCTCTCGGCGCTGTTGAAAACACAAATGACAACCCGCTTGATTTCGTGGAGGGAATCTCTCTCGGTGCTGTTCAAAACACAAATGACAACCTGCTTTGTTCAAAACACAAATGATAACCCGCTTGATTTCGCGGAGGGAATCTCTCTCGGCGCTGTTGAAAACACAAATGACAACGTTCCTTTTTTTTTTTGCACTTATATCCCGACCAACATAAGGTCCATTTGTAATACAACATGATAATGTACACTTACAGTGAGTGTACATTATCATGTTGTCCTTAGAGTGACTATCCTCATTTGTTGAAGAAGAAAAGCATTAATGTGGCTGAATAGCAATACATTCAAGTGGCAATTACACAAGGGAAAGTCACTATGAGATGTCCTCATTTGTGACTGTCCTTACAGTGAGTGTACATTATCATGGTGTCTTTAGAGTGACTGTCCTCATTTGTTGAAGAAGAAAAGCATTAATGTGGTTCAATAGCAATACATTCAAGTGGCAATTACACAAGGGACAATCACTGTGAGATGTCCTTATGTGTGACTGTCCTTGTCACAAATGAGGACATCTCACAATGACTGTCCCTTGTGTAATTCAAGTGGCAATTACACAAGGGACAGTCACTGTGAGATGTCCTCATTTGTGACTGTCCTTACAATGAGCGTACATTATCATGTTGTCTTTAGAGTGACTGTCCTCATTTGTTGAAGAAGAAAAGCATTAATGTGGTTCAATAGCAATACATTCAAGTGGCAATTACACAAGGGACAATGTCATGAGCCGTGACATATTGAACTTAGTATAATAATAAAATGATTAGATGATATATAATAATCTATTATTAACGGTATATAACAATAATATATAATTATTATCAAAAGATAATAATAATATATAGTTAGCATAATAAGTAATATGTTAATTAAATAATATTAAAATATTAATAAATAATATAATTATGATTATAATTATAATATAAATTAATAATAAATAATTATTAATAAATTATATATATTATATTATAATAATATATTAAGTAATAATATTAAATCAATTATTGATATAATAATTTTAATATATAAATAATATTAATAAACCTCTCAATATAAAACAATATGTTATCACTATAATAATATTTATTATAATATTATTAATATTACTAACATCATTAATTATAATATTTAATAATAACAATAACATTAATAATAATAATAATAATAACGTTTAAAGCAATATCGAATATCTGTAATCGATATACATCTACATTAAACATCTACATTATCTATCACGATGAGGAATGAAGAAGTGATACAACAATCACTAGTCATTACACATCGATACCATGAGAGGATGATTAATGAACCAAATACTATGAAGTCAAGATCAACATGATATGAATAAGGGATAGGTCTCTATGTGTTTCAGAAGATGTATTGATAAGCAAGAAGGATAACCATTCATATATTATAAATAATCATTAATTGCACAAGTTTAGACAATGACATATCCGATAAAGCAATATCAAACATGAAGACCCGCTAGCAAATATGCACCATCACTTCCTATGTTATCATGACAATAACATAAACTAGATTGAATTCTACTATCTATATCAATAGACACCACATAGGAGGATATCGACTAAAGGATTGAAAGATTATCGATTGTCTGAGATAAACCACATCTTGTAGAAACACAAAAGCATCAGTGATTATATCACAAGCTATTGATGAATGAGGCATCAGTCATGGATAATAAGTACAATGTATCCTTAAGTATTAACAGGAATGGAAGTCAATTTGAAGATCAAACTCCATTACCAGCAATCAACCAATAAATGGACAATTATCAGAAAATGATATCGACTTATATCAGAGTAGAAAGATTGGATATCATCATAACAATATGGGATAAGGCAAGAGTTAATATTGATTGACTAAATACTAATGATAGTTAGACCAAACTAATACAAACACAATGGATGTTAACTACTGGTTGCACTACCAATTAGGGAAGATTACCTTCATAAAAAGATTTGATATTGAGTCAATCTGGGAGTTATCTATGATCAGAAAATAATGAAATAATATTATGTGAACTGTCGGATTATGGAAAGGTGTGAGTAACAAAGGGACATGGAGGAAGAAACAAGACATGTCTCATTCATAGCATCTCTTCATTTGTTAAAGACAATATAAGAATGCATTCTTGTCAGTCACTCAAGGCATCATTAGAACTTTATTTACTTATCCATATTTGGATATACTCAATAGAGCATCTGCCTTTGGCAGTTTGGTTTCAAGTTTATCATTGCAGATCAGAGACAACACCCTGATTGCACAGATAGAAAGGATAGTCAAAAACAGCATCAATATTTGAAGTTGCAAGCATATAATTCAGAATCTGAAATAGCAACATATCACTCATAGCGATATTACACATTTGCATAATTACATCATCATATCAGACACAGCAAATACATTGTTGTAAGCAATACTTATTGATTGTATATCGATATTGTTTATATCAGACATACCATCATTATACTATCACTATAAGTGATAAGAAACATCATATTCATAGCATATTTCATATCATTATATCCGACAGTGCTATTAAACATATTGGTATCAATATCATCTTGCACACATATTGTGATTGAATCTGAAATAGCGATTGATATCTTAAGTAACCTCCATTACTTAGTTTAATTGTAAGTATCTGATAGAGTAAGTCTGAGAAGTGGAGTAATTGTTCCTATTTTCCAAGTTAGCCAAAAAGGGGACATTATAGACAATCACTGTGAGATGTCCTCATGTGTGACTGTCCTTGTCACAAATGAGGACATCTCACAATGACTGTCCCTTGTGTAATTCAAGCGGCAATTACACAAGGGACAGTCACTGTGAGATGTCCTCATTTGTGACTATCCTTACAGTGAGTGTACATTATCATGTTGTCTTTAGAGTGACTGTCCTCATTTGTTGAAGAAGAAAAGCATTAATGTGGTTCAATAGCAATACATTCAAGTGACAATTACACAAGGGACAATCACTGTGAGATGTCCTCATGTGTGACTATCCTTGTCACAAATGAGGACATCTCACAATGACTGTCCCTTATGTAATTCAAGTGGAAATTACACAAGGGACAGTCACTGTGAGATGTCCTCATTTGTGACTATCCTTACAGTGAGTGTACATTATCATGTTGTCTTTAGAGTGACTGTCCTCATTTGTTGAAGAAGAAAAGCATTAATGTGGTTCAATAGCAATACATTCAAGTGGAAATTACACAAGGGACAATCACTGTGAGATGTCCTCATGTGTGACTGTCCTTGTCACAAATGAGGACATCTCACAATGATTGTCCCTTGTGTAATTCAAGCAGCAATTACACAAGGGACAGTCACTGTGAGATGTCCTCATTTGTGACTATCCTTACAGTGAGTGTACATTATCATGTTGTCTTTAGAGTGACTGTCCTCATTTGTTGAAGAAGAAAAGCATTAATGTGGTTCAATAGCAATACATTCAAGCGGCAATTACACAAGGGGCAGTCACTGTGAGATGTCCTCATTTGTGACTGTCCTTACAGTGAGTGTACATTATCATGTTGTCTTTAGAGTGACTGTCCTCATTTGTTGAAGAAGAAAAGCATTAATGTGGTTCAATAGCAATACATTCAAGTGGAAATTACACAAGGGACAATCGATCACTGTGAGATGTCCTCATGTGTGACCTTTGTGAAGGCAAGTGCCAATTTGTACCCAAGTTACCAATATTGTGGCAAAAGTGGGAATGAAGCATTTAGGGGTCAAATTGGGAAAAGAAGTGTACAAGTGGCCTATGTGAGGTCTAAATAGCCTAACTAAGTCATGGTTAGGGTCTTATGGTGTTTGAACAATAAGTTTTGAACCAAAATCCCAAAGGTTGTAACAAGTTGTCAATGTTGTCATTCACAACATTGACAACATTTGTGCAAGGGAGCATTTTTGAGTAAGATGGTTATGTAACTATATGAAACCATTGAATTAGGCATCAGATCAACTATAAGAGGCCTCCATCGATCTGTGCAAAAGGTTGGGGGGAAAAACATTTGGAATTAAGAAGATTTGTAGAGTAACACGGTTTTAGTGAATTCTTGAGTTTTTTTGTTTCTTTGTTTTCAGTTGATTAATGGATTAGATAGCTCGCAGTGTCTATTGGAAAAGTTAGTACAAGTTTTTTTATTCTGTGTTGTGTTTTTTTTGAGTTTTGAAGCATTCCAACTAGTTTGTTAATTCTTTTGTTAAGTACCCTATCATTGGTTTGAACCAGGCAGGTTGAACAAATGGAGTCTTAGCTCATCATTCCATTGTCAATTTTGTACGGGCTCTTGGAATGGGTGAGGAGACTCCATGTACTATATGTTTGGAAGGAGGGGCCCTGGGAAGCTCATTTTCTATGTTTGCAATGATGTCCTAGGTGAGTTAGTTGAGCACAGTTAGGGATGACAAATCATTACAAGAAGATTACAACAAGTTGAATGCATTGGCTGCTTCAACTAAAATCTCATGGAGAGGTAGACACACATCTAAAGAAGCCCCAAGTCAAATTAGAAGATTGGGTGAGTTTCTTTGGCTGCTAAGAAAACAAACTCTTAGTCAGACTGTCCAAGTTGTGTCAAAATACTTGTTTTCAGGCATGGCTGTAGCAGTTGGTGTACAGAAAATCTAGGAGGAGAAGACCTTAGATATCTTGGAGTTCTCAATAAAGGGCATCTGAATCCTAAGCCCTTTAGGTGGCTTAATATAAACAAAAAGGCTTGGCAAAGGCCTAATTGCTAGCAGCCTATTTTTGGGTGCAATTGGCATGGTTTGATGAACCGGATTGAAGTACTGATGAAAAGTATAGGTGAAGGAGTAATATTGAAACCAATAGAGGTCCTAGTGGCCAGCCTCTCCATGGAGTAAAGTTCTAGTTGAATGTGTTTCAATTTGTGAAGACAAGACTAGGAGTGTCCTAGTAGCTAGATTGGTATTGAGCAGAGTTCATTGTATTTCTTGTTGGTGTGCACTAGTTGAAGGAGTGGGATCTTGGGTAGATATACCTAAAGAGTGTAGGGATAGTTAAGTACCCTATCAAGTCAAAAAATTGGCCTAAAGAGACCCTAGTGAAGGATAGGGAGTGAGAAAGACAAAGTGTTACATCAATTAACAAGATCATTTTTTGGTAATTGTGTACATTATCATGTTGTCTTTACAGTGACTGTCCTCATTTGTTGAAGAAGAAAAGCATTAATGTGGTTCAATAGCAATACATTCAAGTGGAAATTACACAAGGGAATATCACTATGAGATGTCCTAAGTGTGACTGTCCTTGTCACAAATGAGGACATCTCACAGTGACTGTCCCTTGTGTAATTGCCACTTGAATGAGGACAGTCACTGTAAAGACAACATGATAATGTACACAAGTACCGTGAAGGTAGTCGCAAGTTAGGGCTGTTTCATTGCATACCCGAAACAATGAAGACATTACAGTCCACAAAACATTTGTGCTTGAAAGATGAACAAATAAAATTAAACTTCTAAATAACCAAAGCCGCTAACAATAAATTCAACACAGATATGTCCTCATTTCTGGGTATTTTAGCTCTCTAATAGCTGAATACCAGATTACATAATAATGACAAAAGAAAAATAAACCCAACGTACTCAGAAATTGTAGCTGTGATTTCGCGGAGGGAATCTCTCTCGGCGCTGTTGAAAACACAAATGACAACGTTCTTGTTTTTTTTGCCATTATATCCCGATGTGATTTCGCGGAGGGTTACAGTGCTGTTGAAAACACAAATGACAACGTTCCTTTTTTTTTTTGCCCTTATATCCCGACAACATCGCAATTGCAAGTTAGGGCTGTTTCACTGCATACCCGAAACAATGAAGACGTTACGGTCCACAAAATGTTTGTGCTTGAAAGATGAACAAATAAAATTAAACTTCTAAATAACCAAAGCCGCTAACAATAAATTCAACATAGATATGTCCTCATTTCTGGGTATTTTAGCTCTCTAACAGCTGAATACCAGATTACATAATAATGACAAAAGAAAAATAAACCCAACATACTCAGAAATTGTAGCTGTGATTTCGCGGAGGGTTACGGCGCTGTTGAAAACACAAATGACAACGTTCTTGTTTTTTTTGCCCTTATATCCCGATGTGATTTCGCAGAGGGTTACGGCGCTGTTGAAAACACAAATGACAACGTTCTTATTTTTTTTGCCCTTATATCCTGATGTGATTTCGCAGAGGGTTACGGCGCTGTTGAAAACACAAATGACAACGTTCCTTTTTAATTTTGCGCTTATATCTCGACAACGTCGCAATTGTGACAGTGCCAAATGTATTGTCGTCGCAAATTGCGACGGTGTCGGGCTATATTTGAAAAAAAAAAGGCCAAAACCGCATGACATTTGCCTGCCGTCGCAAATTGCTATCGCAATTTCACCCCAAATGTATTAGTGAACAGACAGTGACAATGACTCAGACTACACACCTAATCTCTCTAATCAGTAAGACATGTCTGATGATTGGGTGCCTTCAACAAATCTCCTTTGGGGAGATTCAAAAGATTTGATAATTGATAGTCCTACTATCCCAGCTGCGACAGATAGTGACTATATGAATACTAGATTGACAATGGAAAGTGTTGCTATCCTAGCTGCGACAGATAGTAACAATGCTAGTGTTAGAGAAGGGGAAACTCTTCCCAATCTTGAGGCTTCTAAATCACAAAGCCCAAATAATGATTCAGAAATAGACTCACATGAGTTTGAATGGGACTCACTTTCAGATGCAACAATTGATTTGGACATGGATGTTGTCCATACTTATAGTACTCAACCTAATGTAACCAACGAGCCTAGTGTAGGACTAGAGGATTGGACTCATCGAATTGCCTTAGTGGACGACACTTCGTTTGGTAGGACAAACCCTGATTCAGGTATCTTAGAAGGAGACTTGATGAATCTCAATTGTATGGTCACCAGAGATAACACCTTCCACATACACAATGTTGAACCAGTCATTGACCTACCCCTTGTTCATTTCCACCTAGTTGACTGGTCTCAGCGGCATCAAGAGCCTAAACTCCTCACTTTTTAGAATGACTACAAAATTGCCTGCTATCCAAATGCTCTTGAACCTATAGTCTCTTCCACCAGCGAACCGACAACAAGTATGACAGAGCCTGATATTAAGTACCTCAGTCTAAAAATAAAAGAAAAAGAAAAAAAGAAAAAAAGAAAAATAGGTCTCATGGCGAAAACCACTTTGTGGCAGTGTCAGAACCAAAAATAGTAAAAAGAAAAGACGTATCCGAGGGTGAAAACCTCTTTGAGGCACCTAAGGATGGGGTACTTAATAACTTGCCAAGTTACTTCCAAGATAGGTCATCATTTCTCATTGAGCCTATGCAACCAGTGAATGTGAATACAGAAGAGGCTCCCCAAATAGTGCACCTAGCTCAGTCTCTATTAGCTGAAGAAAAAGAAGCATATACAAAGTTTTTGAAAAAGAAGAAAATCAACTTTGCTTGGACATATTCAGCTATGCCAAGACTTGACACTAATCTTATTATGCATCATCTATCTATAGCTCCAGGAATAAAACCGGTTAAACAAAAGTTGAGGAAAATGCATCCTCACATAGCTCTCCTTGTTAAGGCTGAATTAGAAAAACTCCTCAGTGCAAGATTTATTAGAGCTATCGATTATGCTGAGTGGATCTCAAACATTGTTCCAGTTTCAAAGCATGATGGATCCATTCGTGTATGCACAGACTTTAGAGACCTTAACAAAGCATGCCCAAAGGATGACTTTCCACTCCCTAACATAGACATGATAGTGGATATGACTGCGGGCTATGAGATATACTCTTTAATGGATGGCTTTTCCGGATATAACCAAATAAAAATAACTCTTGAAGATCAAGAGAAAACAGCCTTCACATGTGCATGGGGAACCTATTGTTGGAACGTCATGCCATTTGGCCTAAGGAATGTAGGAGCAACATACCAGTGAGCTATGACCACAATTTTTCATGATATGATGCATAAGAACATGGAAGATTATGTGGATGATACCTTGGCTAAATCTAGAAAATGGGACATACACCTCGATGATCTGGAAGTAATTCTAGATCGCATGGCACAGTTTCAGCTTAGATTGAATCCAAAAAAGTGTGCATTTGGAGTTGCCTCAGGTAAACTCCTAGGATTCATAATTTCAGCAAAAGGAATAGAGGTTGATCCTGAAAAGGTCCAAGCTATATTAGATATGCCACCTCCAAGAAATGTTAGTCAGATGAGAAGTCTTCAGGGATAAATCCAATCCATAAGGAGGTTTATTTCACAGCTTGCAGATAGAGCAAAGCCATTCAATAAAACATTGCATAAGGGAGCCACATGTGCTTGGAATGAGGATTTCCAAAAGAGCCTTGATCAAATAAAATAGTATTTGGCTAATCCTCTGATTTTGATGTCGCCTATTCCTAGGAAACCATTGATTTTATACATTTCAGCAACAGAGTCTTCCTTGGGGGCATTGTTGGCTCAATTAGATGATACTGGGAAAGAAAGGGCCATTTACTACATTAGTTGTACTCTAGTATATTATGAGATCAATTATAATAGCATTGAAAAGTCTTGTCTGGCAGTAGTGTTTGCTTCCCAAAAGTTGCGACACTATATGCTTGCTCATACTATACATTTGGTTGCAAAAATTGATCCTCTTAAGTACTTGCTTAGTAAGGCTGCCCTCACGGGTAGGCTTGCCAAGTGGATGATGGTTTTATCTAAATTTGATATAGAGTACATTGAAAGAAAGGCCATAAAAGGGAAAGCTATTGCTGACCAATTAGCTAACTTCCCAGTTAAGGATAGTATGTCTATTCAGATAGAATTCCCAGATGAACACATACTGTATATGACTACTCGCACTTGGAAGATGTTCTTTGATGGTTCCCACATGCAAAATGGATCAGGTGTTGGAGTATTATTTGTCTCTCCACATGGGTACAACATTCCAAAGTCTTACAAAATTTTATTCTCATGTACAAATAATATTGCCGAATATAAAGCTTTGACCAATGGATTGAAAATGGCTATAGAATGGAACATAACAGAATTACATGTCTTTGGGGATTCACAGTTAATTATCAACCAAGTCAATGAGGAGTATCAAACCAAGGATGATAAATTGGTACCTTACAAAAAGATGGTTGAATCATTGAGACGTTACTTTACATTTGTGACATTTCAACAGATCCCTAGGACAGAGAACAAAGTTGTAGATGCTATGGCCACATTAGCTTCACTCCTTCAGTTGGAACAACATGAATCAAGATTTGAATTCCTGGTGGATGAGCTACACCATCCCATATTTGACTCATTTGAAAGCCATATCATTTGTACCTTGGTTAGTCATGAGTCTTCCCACTATGGTGCTATCTATTCATATCTATGCGATGGCATCATCCCTGACACTTTCAACCGTTCTGAACATCAAAACCTCATTCGTAACGCCTCTTGCCACACCCTTATCTCTGGTGATTTGTATAGGAGGGGTTTAGATGGGACACTTCTTAGGTGCTTGAAAAAGGAGGAATCCAACCAAGCGTTAGCAGACATCCACGAGGGCATTTGTGGTGGACATTCTAATGGTCTTGCCATGGCCTGAAGGTTGCTTAGGGCGGAGTATTACTGGCCCACAATGCAGACAGATGCAGTAGCTTTCTCTAAGTCTTGTGAGAAATGTCAAAAACATGGAAACCTGATTCATGCTCCAGGTAGGGAGCTAATTCCTTCCATTTGTCATTGGCCATTTCAGCGCTGGGCCTTTGACCTTGTTGGGAAAATTCACCCCAACTCATTAGGTGGACATAAGTTTATCATCATAGCTACTGATTATTTCACAAAATGGGTAGAGGCAGTCCCTCTTTCTATTGCCTCAGGAAAAATAGTTTCCCTATTTATTTTGAATCATATCATTTGCCGATTTAGAGTGTCTTCTGAGATTATTATTGATAATGGAGGTCAATTCAAGAACAAGGACCTAAAGCATTTATGCAAGAAGTTTAAAATCAAACAGCATTGGTCCTCTATCTATTTTCCATAAGGAAACAGACAGGTAGAAGCCTCTAATAAAATCATTCTTAAAATCCTTCATAGAATAGTACACAAGAATGGTAGGGATTGGCACTTACAAATCAATCCAGCACTATGGGCCTATAGAACTAGCATTCGTACACCTAAAGGAGCTACTCCTTTTGCTCTTACCTATGGCGTTGAAGCAGTATTGCCTTTAGAAGTAGAGATACCTTCACTTAGAATCTCTCTCAAAAGTTTGATTATAGATGAGGATTACCATGCCATGAGGTTACAAGAACTAGAACTTCTAGATGAGAAGCGTAAGGCTTCTTTTGATCACATGAGAGTATATCAGAAGCGTATGTCCAAAGCATTCAACAAGAAGGTTCACCCTAGGGAATTTCAGATAGGTGATCTTGTTTTGAGAGAGAACCCTAAGAATCAACAGAACAGAGAACAAAAGGGTAAGTTTGAACCTAATTGGCTTGGACCATACATTATTACAGCAGCTTTTGGTACAGGTGCATATTTACTGTCGAATGAAGATGGAGAACAACTCCCTGAGCCCATCAACATTTTGCACCTAAAGAAGTTCTATCCTTGATGCCCGTTTCTGTCTGGGGGCATCCTTTGTACATATTTATTGATCCTGAAAAAATACCAAAAAAATTCATATATGATGCTGAAAAAATCTTTAAAAGCATATAAAGTCCTAAAAAAATATTTAAAAATTCAAAAAATTTAAAAAAATAGAAAAAAGTGCCTTGGTGAAAACCTAGAAACAGGCGCCTTGGTAGCAAAAATACAAAAAAATTGAAAAATTAAAAAGATTCCAAGTGGTGAAAACCTAGAAACAGACGCTACTTGAGGCCTTTGCACCCTTGTCTTTTAGCATGCATCCTCGACACTTAGCCTTTCTCCATCATGTCTTGACCTTATTTGACTTGGTCTGGAATTGGTCTTTGTCTTTGTCTAGGGGGCATACCTGTTCGCATAGGTCCTTTAGGTGTGTTTGTCTCTTGGGGCATTTCACAACAGGTGTTTTTCAACACCACCCCAAACAGTGTTTTTGAACACTACCCTTGCGTCGAGTGTTTTTTAACACTTATCAGATATCTTACCTAATAGTCCAAGTATGATGTGATATTTCTCATTTGCAGATGCGATAATCAAAGTTTGACTCTATGACCAACACACACGCACTTAAACACTCAACTCGCTGAAATATGTTGACTTTATTTTTCTTTGTGTGCTGTCTATGAGGATTTCTTTGATGAGTGGTCTCTCCCTGAGAAGTTTTCGATGATGCATAGCTAGAAGACTGAGGGTATGAGAACATGTTTTCTTTCTTTATCTACTTGTGGGTATAGTTTGTTGATCCTAATTGTCATGAGCATTTATGTTGGTCCTACTTGACACTATGGATTGACAAGGTATTATCCTTGACTGTTTTATGCGAGTGCATGCTTCTAGCTATCCTAACTTTCATGTGTCTTGATACAAGCATAATCTTGCCATAACAAACTTAGGTGATCTCACTGCACTAGTCATCTTGACCTACATGTCTTTGATGCCTAGGTGAGATTCTCACATTTCTATTTGATATAGATCATATTCAAATTCACATAGTCATACTAGTGTGCATTGTATGATCTTACGGTGCTACCTAATGCTTGATGATGATAATTAGATGTCTATAAGCGTTGTGACCTTGCAAGTCAACCACTTTTCATAGTAGCTTGCATTTTAGGTTCATGTTAGTCTAGTTTTGCACTTTGCATATGGAGAGAGCTCTCCTTTTCATCTCACATGGACCTGTCAGTCGACTACGCTCATCTTTCCTTCTTGATCACATCTTCCACTCCTTGTCTTTTTCATCTCGAACCTATTCTTGTCATCAAAAAGGGGTTAATCATATCATCATTCTATCTATCTCAAAATGTCATTTTCAAAAACATGAGTCTATATCATATATATGAGAATCAAACATACATCTATGAGAGATAACATACATAAGCATATACATAAATATTTTGAGCGAAGTAAGACAAGACAATACATATGAAAACTGATACACATCCAAGTGAGACAATCAAATATGATACATCAAACATCTAGTATATCTCATATATAAAAGCAAAGTCATGGTACAATGTCATCACTGATATAAAACCATACAAATGAGATCCCAACTGGATCAAAAGTCTCAATAGCATCATCTGACATAAATCTAAACCTAAGCCCTAACCCTAGGTCTGACTCTCCCCATCACGTGGTGGTGGTGGAGGTGGTGTTGCTGCCCTGTCTAGCACCATGTCTGATGCCCCTGCCCTCTGAGAGTAGGACGGTGCTCTCTGACCCTCTGGCACTGCCTAGAGATAGAGTCCGTGATAATATGCAGCTCTGGCTGTCTCCCGTCGAATCTCTAGTGTAGCTGCTTGTATGGTCATCTCGCGGTGTGCTATCTCTGCCCTGAAATCTCTCATCTGTTGATCTCTCTCTGATCTCAAATCTGCTAGCTATTGTTCCCGTACTGCTATAGTGACCCTCAGCTGTTGAATCTCTGCCTCAAGAGTCTGAATGCGGGCTCTCAAATCATCCCCTGCAGCTGGATCCACCTGTCCTTGTACCTGCTCCTGAGAAGGTCTCTGTACCTCCTCACTCCCCGAGCCTTGACCTCATGGCCATTTCCAACCACCAGCTCTAGATCCCTCTCCCACCTCTCTAACCTGGCCTCCTCTACGCTCATCATCTCCTCCATCTCCTCCTCCTGAGGCAACCTGTGCTGCATCTGGTATAGTAAATCAAGGGAATGGTACCCTCCGTCACTCTACCCTGTATGCTGCATCAACTCCTACATCAGCCATGTCTGGGAGATACTCCCAGGGATCCCTCCTGATCCTAGTTGTCTTCTTGATAGCCTGCTGATAGTCTAACATGGGTAGCCACCCATGTCCCTCCTCATCTCTGGCCCTCGCATATGTAGTGGTCTTTGTAGAGACTCGCTGCTACCTCCCAAACTGTCACCATACCCGCGTGACCTAGAACCTCTCAACAATCTCTGAGTGTCGGCCTACCAGTGGTCGGGTACATAGCATGTAGCTCAACTCATCCTCTGCATCACCCCATGCCTCAACATCTTTGTATGGCCTCCATGTGAATGAGGTCATCTCATCAAGGATCCGCCTGTAATGTGTCACATCCCCTGTACGGGCATGTGATATAAAACCTACATATCTATATATATATATGCGTATCTCCTCTCTCTCGGCTGAACCCTGAGGTGCATCACAACAATGTGCTCCCATGCCCACACTTGTGCCAGGATGGTCCCGCACGCCCATGTTCGACCATCCTTGTAGATGACCTCATGCAGCTCATGATATATCTCTGCCAGTATGGCAGGACCCCATGCCATACGTCGCGGTCTCCCTACCAAGTCCACCAGTAACCTGCCCCAGCCGAGAGGAAATCCCTTCTAACTGCGATCAGTCATTAGGATCTGTGAAATGAATGATGCCACAATGCATGGCACCGGGAAGTCTCTACCAAAATCGTCTATCAGCCTCTCCCAGTTGGCATGCCTATCCAAAATAGTGACATCCTGGAACATCTCATGTATCAACCATCGCCCCTCGGTGGCATCCTGGTCATAATACACCTGTGCCAACACACAAATCATGTTAGTTTTCATCATATGAAAACTTTACACTTACACAATTATATCTCAAAACATGGTTTTACTTACAGGCTCGCCATGGCATGGTACCCACAGAATCCTGTAGACATCCTCTAATGTGATGGATGCCTCCCTTGTCGGCAAGTGAAATGTGTTGTGCTCACTATGCCATCGCTCAGCCAAGGCTATCAGTAGCCCATGATCAGCTCTAATGTAGGGGAACCTCAACAGGTACCGGAATCCCATTGCTCTGATGTCGTCCTCACCTGGATCATCTAGGTTTCAGACACATCTCAATCCCACCACCTTCAGCGCTCTGATGATCAATGTCGAAAAGACCTCCTACAAATCATTCAACCAAACCATATGTCAGTGCATACTATGATGAAAATCAGTACAACACACTTAAAGCACAACTATTGTCTAGACCCATGTCTTACTTTGCTCAAAATGATCCAAATTTCAAGTTTTACGGAGAAGTATCATGCGATACTTCTCTCTATATCAGTGCGATACACCTTTGGTCGTGCGATACTTCACTCGGTATCGTGCAATATTTCACCAGCTATCATGCGATACTGGTGTCTATATTCACGCAATACTTTGGGGACCTGCGATGTATCGCGTGATATTTTTTCCCAAAGGGCGCGATACTTATAAAGTATCACGCGATAGTTCGCCTAAACCTAGAAATTTTAAAATTTTAAAATTTTAAAACGTGCTAAAATTTGCATTAAATGCTATAAATGACTCAAACAACGGTTAGTTTTCGGATACATATCGAGGCACCATAATGTGGAGGCCGGTTGTGCAACCCAGAGCGCTCAAATCGGTGTCTGTGGATGGGAACTCCTGCTGGTTGAGTCATCACTATCTTTCAGAGCCCTAGATTCTCAAATAGTTAAAAGTCAAATGATTTTGAAAATGACATTTTCACCCCTTATATAGCATTTTGACTTTTTGACCTAATTTTCAAAACTCTTTGGAATTGCGCAAAAATTGCACACCTAGCTAATTTCGACGTCCTGGATCCATTTTTGGACTCAAAATTGAAATTTGAGGTTATCTTGCCAATCAAAATCATGTTTCAAATCTTCTCCCTCTTCTGCACAGTTGACTGACCTTTTGACACATAATTTGATTTTCAATGGACTTTCTTCCATGTCTCTCAAATTTTCTAGTCTTTCATTTGCTCTATTTCTAGTCTTCTATTTCTATTCTTCTACTTCCTCACTGGAGCATGTTTTCATTGCCTAATGGTTAACCTATTGACCCTTACCTTTGATTGTGATTTCATTACGATTTGATCATCTTTATCAATTTTATGCTTCTCCTCTACCTGATTTCGATTTTGATTCCGAGGGGGCAGTACCTATGGGATTCTCATCCCTGATTTCCTTGATTTTTCTTATTCAGACATCTTTTGTTAGCTTTTTCTCAAATTTGAGATTCTTATCTCTTACTTTAAATGTGATCCCAAATCGACCTCATGTTCAAAGGCCTTTGTTTATGTTTGTCTGGGTGTGATCTCGAATCGACCTCACATCTGAGTTGTTGATGCAGGAGCATCCCAGGGTAGTTGGCTATCCTACATGTTTGGGAGATTTGATGGAGTCATGTGGACTTATTTTCATGTGTGAGGGGTTTGGTAGAATTGGATAAACCTACTTGGGTCTTGGGTAATTGGTTTTGATGTATTTAATGGTCTTGGTTTCTCAGCATGGCCTAGAAGGAGCTTGGCCTTGCTTGGGATTTTGGTGCCTATTTCAAGCTGTATAAGTAATTTTCCACAAAGATTCAAAGGCTGAAAATTTCAAGGATTGAAGAGGGCCTATATTTCTACCACTATTTCAAAGCATGAGTTCTAATTCATCCGGAGCTAGGAGATATCATGATTTTACTAAGACATCTATTTTGAGAATTTAATTATTGTTGTTGGCCGACTTGTGGCATTTAATTTTGGTATTTGTATTTAATTTATTTTCAGGGCCGACCTGTGGCTTAGATTGGTATAAGTAGAGGTTGTGGGGGAAGTCTTGAGGCATTCATTCATCCACTTGGGAGAAGAGGAGGTAGATGTGGAGCGAGTTTTGAGGAGAGCTAGTAGCTGCGGCTTGGGAAACAAGGAGATTGCTTGGTGGGCTTGCGAGCACAAGTTTAGATCTTCCTTGGGGGTTCCTACCAGTGTGTGGATCTGGGCTAGCTAGGGTTTTGGTTTGGATCTTGTGAGATCTTGTGGATTTTCTATTGTAATTGCATTGTATTTAGCCGTAACCCGGAAGGCCTTACAGCCGGGCATGTTGGATGAAAATATGATGATTCTATTATGAGTATTGGCATTGTGTGGATCTATATCTCTGTATTGTTATTATATTCTATTGTGTGGTTATTTGCTGGGGGCTAGGACATCTCCATTGGGGATCCTCCTGACTTGCACTGCATCAAGTGGTATCAGAGCATAGTTGTTCCTGAGTGTGTGGATAGAGCACCGAATGTGAGGCAGTTTACACCAGGACCTTGGGTGAAGTTTTTCAGAGTGAAGGTTGTTCCTAAGTGTGTGGACAGAGTGCCGAATGTGAGGCAGTTTGCACTAGGACCTGGTTGAAGGTTGGATCTAGTTGGTGATTCATTGCAAGGGGTTTGTGAAGATCTTAGAAGATGGCTCTAAGAAGATTGGACCCTGAGATGATTGCAAAACTCCATGATGTAGTGGAGAAGAATATTTCAAAGACTTTTGCTCGGTTGGAAGCTAGATGGACTAATTGAGTTAAGGAAGGGATGGTTGAGAGTGATCCATCTTTGGATAAATTTCGTAAGAGAGTTCAAGAGATCTTGAAATCGTGGAGCTGGAGTCTACCGATCAGGAAGCGAGTTGTGTGGCCGGTTAGAAGACTTGTTCGAGAGAGAAGAGGGCATAGCAAGGTTGATATGGAAGTTGGTTTTGTTGATCAGTGTGTGGAGGTTGATGTAGAACCTATGGAGAAACTTGTGGATGTTTCTATGGAGCTTCCTAACCTTGTTGATGCTGTGATTGAGATTGGTTTTCATGATCAGTTGGTTGAGTCTGACATGGAAATTATGGAGCACTTGGTCGTGGATAATCAGGTTGCTAAGGGTGATGATCCATATGTTGGTGATATGGATGTTGTTGATATGGATGTTTCTAGTGTGGATTCACTAGTTGTTGATGTGGTTGAGGATCTACATGATACTACGGATCTGTATGTTCCTGATGTGAACCTGTTGGTGGTTGACATGGTTGAGGATTTACATGTTGCTCCTATTGTGGATTTGAGCTTACATGTTGGTGACATGGATTTCATGTTCAAGGATATTGTTGTTGTTGGTAGTGATCAGCTACAGAGAATGTTGGTGAGGCACTATGTTCAGTGTGTTCCTGGGAGTGAGCATGTTGATTGGATGGTTGAGATCCTAGTGGTTGACAGATGGATTTGGATTTGGGTGATTTGCATGTTGGTTCTATTGTCCCTGTCAGAGTGGAAGCCTTTGGTGAAGATGAAGATGGTTGCAGATATTTCATCTAGTGTCAAAGTATGAGGCATACTTCTTTTCGCACCTGGGGAGTCTGATGCAGGAGCATCCCAGGGTAGTTGGCTATCTTGCATGTTTGGGAGATTTGATGGAGTCATGTGGACTTATTTTCATGTGTGAGGGGTTTTTTATAATTGGATAAACCTACTTGGGTCTTGGGTAATTGGTTTTGATGTATTTAATGGTCTTGGTTTCTCAGCATGGCCTAGAAGGAGCTCGGCCTTGCTTGGGATTTTGGTGCCTATTTCAAGCTGTATAAGTAATTTTCCACAAAGATTCAGTGGCTAAAAATTTCAAGGATTGAAGAGGGCCTATATTTCTACCACTGGTTCGAAGCATGAGTTCTAATTCATCCGAGGCTAGGAGATATCATGATTTTACTAAGACATCTATTTTGGAAATTTAATTATTGTTGTTGGCCGACTTGTGGCATTTAATTTCGGTATTTGTATTTAATTTATTTTCAGGGCCGACCTGTGGCTTAGATTGGTATAAGTAGAGGTTGTGGGGGAAGTCTTGAGGCATTCATTCATCCACTTGGGAGAAGAGGAGGTGGATGTGGAGCGAGTTTTGAGGAGAGCTAGTAGCTGCGGCTTGGGAAACAAGGAGATTGCTTGGTGGGCTTGCGAGCACAAGTTTAGATCTTCCTTGGGGGTTCCTACCAGTGTGTGGATCTGGGCTAGCTAGAGTTTTGATTTGGATCTTGCGAGATCTTGTGGATTTTCTATTGTAATTGCATTGTATTTAGCCGTAACCTGGAAGGCCTCACAGCCAGGCATGTTGGATGAAAATATGATGATTCTATTATGAGTATTGGCATTGTGTGGATCTATATCTCTGTATTGTTATTATATTCTATTGTGTGGTTATTTGCTGGGGGCTAGGACATCTCCATTGGGGATCCTCCTGACTTGCACTGCATCAAGTGGTATCAGAGCATAGTTGTTCCTGAGTGTGTGGACAGAGCGCCGAATGTGAGGCAGTTTACACCAGGACCTTGGGTGGAGTTTTTCAGAGTGAAAGTTGTTCCTGAGTGTGTGGACAGAGCGCCGAATGTGAGGCAGTTTGCACTAGGACCTGGTTGAAGGTTGGATCTAGTTGGTGATTCATTGCAAGGGGTTTGTGAAGATCTTAGAAGATGGCTCTAAGAAGATTGGACCCTGAGATGATTGCAAAACTCCATGATGTAGTGGAGAAGAATATTTCAAAGACTTTTGCTCGGTTGGAAGCTAGATGGACTAATCGAGTTAAGGAAGGGATGGTTGAGAGTGATCCATCTTTGGATAAATTTTGTAAGAGAGTTCAAGAGATCTTGAAATCATGGAGCTGGAGTCTACTGATCATGAAGCGAGTTGTGTGGCCGGTTAGAAGACTTGTTCGAGAGAAAAGAGGGCATAGCAAGGTTGATATGGAAGTTGGTTTTGTTGATCAGTGTGTGGAGGTTGATGCAGAACCTATGGAGAAACTTGTGGATGTTTCTATGGAGCTTCCTAACCTTGTTGATGCTGTGATTGAGATTGGTTTTCATGATCAGTTGGTTGAGTCTGACATGAAAATTATGGAGCACTTGGTCGTGGATAATCAGGTTGCTAAGGGTGATGATCCATATGTTGGTGATATGGATGTTGTTGATATGGATGTTGCTAGTGTGGATTCACTAGTTGTTGATGTGGTTGAGGATCTACATGATACTACGGATCTGTATGTTCTTGATGTGAACCTGTTGGTGGTTGACATGGTTGAGGATTTACATGTTGCTCCTATTGTGGATTTGAGCTTACATGTTGGTGACATGGATTTTATGTTCAAGGATATTGTTGTTGTTGGTAGTGATCAGCTACAGAGAATGTTGGTGAGGCACTATGTTCAGTGTGTTCCTGGGAGTGAGCATGTTGATTGGATGGTTGAGATCCTAGTGGTTGACAGATGGATTTGGATTTGGGTGATTTGCATGTTGGTTCTATTGTCCCTGTCGGAGTGGAAGCCTTTGGTGAAGATGAAGATGGTTGCAGATATTTCATCTAGTGTCAAAGTATGAGGCATACTTCTTTTCGCACCTGGGGAGTCTGATGCAGGAGCATCCCAGGGTAGTTGGCTATCCTGCATGTTTGGGAGATTTGATGGAGTCATGTGGACTTATTTTCATGTGTGAGGGGTTTGGTAGAATTGGATAAACCTACTTGGGTCTTGGGTAATTGGTTTTGATGTATTTAATGGTCTTGGTTTCTCAGCATGGCCTAGAAGGAGCTCGGCCTTGCTTGGGATTTTGGTGCCTATTTCAAGCTGTATAAGTAATTTTTCACAAAGATTCAGAGGCTAAAAATTTCAAGGATTGAAGAGGGCCTATATTTCTACCACTGGTTCGAAGCATGAGTTCTAATTCATCCGAAGCTAGGAGATATCGTGATTTTACTAAGACATCTATTTTGGAAATTTAATTATTGTTGTTGGCCGACTTGTGGCATTTAATTTCGGTATTTGTATTTAATTTATTTTCAGGGCCGACCTGTGGCTTAGATTGGTATAAGTAGAGGTTGTGGGGGAAGTCTTGAGGCATTCATTCATCCACTTGGGAGAAGAGGAGGTGGATGTGGAGCGAGTTTTGAGGAGAGCTAGTAGCTGCGGCTTGGGAAACAAGGAGATTGCTTGGTGGGCTTGCGAGCACAAGTTTAGATCTTTCTTGGGGGTTCCTACCAGTGTGTGGATCTGGGCTAGCTAGGGTTTTAGTTTGGATCTTGCGAGATCTTGTGAATTTTCTATTGTAATTGCATTGTATTTAGCCGTAATCCGGAAGGCCTTACAGCCGGGCATGTTGGATGAAAATATGATGATTCTATTATGAGTATTGGCATTGTGTGGATCTATATCTCTGTATTGTTATTATATTCTATTGTGTGGTTATTTGCTGGGGGCTAGGACATCTCCATTGGGGATCCTTCTGACTTGCACTGCATCAGTTGTTTTGTGATCCCAAATCGATCTCACATTTCAACTTCATTCTTTGACTACATGTGTTCTCAAATCGATCACACATTAGTCAAAAAGGGGCAAATGTATGCACCCAAAAATGGTCGCCTAGACTTTGGGCCCCATTTATTTGATTTATCAATCGTGAATCAGTTTTATCAATAATCAATATTTTCAACACTATCAATTTTTTAATCAAATCTTAATTTCGATCATATATTGGATTTTTATCCTATGGGCTAACCATTTTATCCTGAGTCTTTATTTAATTAAAAAGAATATTTCCTCTCATTTTATTAAATAAAAAGCCCCACCTTTTTTTCTTACCCTAAGTTGCACAAATAAAACACTATTCTTATTTTATAAAAAGGAAAAAAAATATTTTTTATCTCATATGGATATAAAGTCAACTCCTATTTTCCTATTGGAGGATACTTGTGCACATGGATTTCTCATCTTTCAAGCTCCACCGTTGATTGAGACTTTTGCCTCTTAATCTCCATGGTCCATTCCTTTGCATTTCTTATAAAAGGAGAGCTCTCTCCCTCATTCTAAGACACTTGTTTTATGCTAACTTTATGCTGCAGGAATTCTTGAAGACTTTGGAGCTTTTTGGAGATCATTGTTGCATTACATCTTAGAGTTCCTCATTTGCTTCATAATTTAGTTTTCATTCTTGCATAGTAGTTCATGTTTATGCTTTCATAGTTTAGATTTCACTTTCAAGCTTTAGAATAACTCACATAGCTTAATTAGGGGATTTGTAATCCATTGCTATTTCCTTTCATAGTTGCATTGTACTTTCATTTTGATAGATTAATCTTGCATATTCATATTAGTTTGCATTGCATTTTCACACCTTGATTCCATTTGGGGATATTGACATTGTTGCCCTTGTATTCACTGTGGATCTCTCATTGTATGGTTGACTAGCAAGGTCACAAGTTTATAGCTCTAGCTGAGAGCAAATTCATCATAGTCCCTTGCAACTTCATGCATAGAAAGCTATGAGCTGCTTTGTGAGGCCTCATTGTTGAGTAACCTTGCATGTAATGGTTCATAGAAGTGTGGTCACTTTTGACTCATACACTATCTACGAGTTCTTATTTTTTATTTGACCTTGGGCACATAAAATCTCACTTCTGGCAATCTCGAATACTGTATCCGTATTATCCTTACGCCTAAGAATAAAAACCTAACATTTATGAGTGTATATTCTACAACATGCATTCAAGTTCATTATTTCATATATGAAGCTAAAGCAGTCGGCATACAATATTTACCCATTTCAAATACTTACTTATTCTATTTGTAGAAATGACAATTCCCATCTGTATACAATTTTCCATATTTCCAAACTCTGTAAAAGATCTATCCGGGGCTCCCGCCTTGCATAATCTATATATTTTCATTTTACCCACAGCCATTTTATATTTCTAGAATTAAATCTAGAGCAAAGAAATGGGCATCAGCAAAGTTTGACCCCTTGACTAAAAGTTCATATTCAATGGCTTTCTATAAAAAAATTATAACAAATTAAAGATGGTTAACCTAAACAGTAAATTTGCTAGATTTATCAGCTTAAATACCTCGATTTTTGGCTTATATGATCACGTGCCAAAAGTTTTCTATAGAGTTATGAAAGTTTCAGTATTATGGTCTGAAATCCGAGAATTTTGTATATCTTTTGAGAGAGAGAATTAGAATTTTGGCCAGAATAAAGAATTCAATCTATATATTGTACACAAAAAATACCTTTGTGTGTACTGAATCGAACACGGTCTCATTAATAGAAACGTAACAGAACTCACAATTTCAAGCACGCTTTCCATCACCAAAAGAAGATTGGCTAAGGTAATCGACTTATGAAAGCAATTTGTGAACTCTTCAGGCCATCATTATTGAGGTAATATTGATGTCGGCTTCTAGTGGCCTTAATAAGTACAAAGCCTCTCTTCAAGTATTTCTTTAATATATCTACAGAAGCCTCCCACGGAACGGTTCTTTCGAAGCCATACTGCTAAAATATGGTCTATGTGAATCACTTTAGAAAAGATGTACATCTCTACCATACACGCCATCTCAATTCGATCCTTTGTAACGATGATAAATTCTTAACATCCCTCGTGTTAATAAAGGCTGCCCCCTAGTGAAAAGCATTTGCAATTATGTTTTAAAATATTTTTTGAATTGCTTATTAATTCAAAATTTAATGGTAGTCAGAAGTTATGCTCCTATTATATATGTTAAAGCTTCGTCCAGCAGGAAAATACCACCTCAATAGCATCCTAGCAGAAGGTCAAAGATATAATCACGCCTTATGATGCCAGCCTTGTTCCTGAACACTCATCTAGTTTTATTGGAGAGTAAACCTATTGATGTACGTAATTGACAAATCACCAGGAAAGTTGATCGCTGAAAAGTAAGAAACTGCTCATTAACCTCTTGTGAGATTGAAAGATAGCTCACCAATGGCAAATGAAGAGTGGAAAGATGATGATAATCCTGAGATCATGGATGGACACCATGTTGCAGACTTTATTGATCCAGATATCTTGCAGAGGCTTGAAGAACTGGAGAGGGAAGAAGGGCTTAGGATGGCAGTTGAGGGTGACGAGGATGATGAGATGGGGGAAGTGGAGTTGAATCCTGATGAAAAGGAAGCTATGGTTGCAATTAGGAAGAAGAATAAGATGCTTATCGTCGAACACAGATTGAAGAAGAGTATTGCAGAGAGTAAGCCTACCGTACCAAGGAAGTTTGACAAGATCAAGGAATATGGCTTAAACAAAATGGGAAGACATCTTTCTAGCCTAGGCCTGGATCCTTCAACAATTGGGGTAGGATCCAGACTCAGGCTAGAAAGATGTCTTCCTTTCTGTTGTGGATAGGCTCTGTTGCTGCAACAACTATAGACTGTGATGTAGATATCACAACAATTGAGAAACATAAATGTAGGCATCATGGTCACATTCTTTTGGAGACAACATAATTGAGTAGTATACCCAGATGATGCAAAGCAACCACTACTCCTCAGGTTCCAAGTTGACACTGCAAAATCCAAAAATCATAGATAAGGAATAAATTTAGAGAGTGGAGGAGGGCCATAATGACCAAAATAATTATTTTGGTCATTATGACCCTGTATTATTTTGGTCGTTATGACCCTGTATTATTTTGGTCATTATGGCCCTCCTCCGCTCTCTAAATTTATTCCTTATCTATGGTTTTTGGATCCCGCAGTGTCAACTTGGAACCAAAGGAGTAGTGGTTGCTTTGCATCGTCTGGGTATACCACTCAATTATGTTGTGTCTCCAAAAAATTGTGACCATCATGCCTACATTTATATTTCTCAGTTGTTGTGTCCCAGGACCCCTTATGACCCTTTACGATCTCCAAGAATACATCTTAGAGGTCTTAAAATGTCGTAAAGGGTCATCAGAGGCTCCTAGGACTGGCCAAATGAGCTTCCACTTTCACATGGTTGGCCCTGTTAAGTAGAGAATGTTAAACTTTTCTCGAAACAAAGAGAAGCTCAATAATTTAAGGTCTCAGTCCATGAAGATGCTGAAAAAATGACGGGAATCAATGATGGAGAGTTTTGAGATTCTGAGAAAACGTATATGCAGTGGAGGCCAAAAGGGATTTTGGTGGAGATTTTCTAGATATGGAGATTTGATAGAGTGGCTATATACATACGAGGGTTTACAGATTGAGTACCAGTGCAAAGATGATGATTCAGTAACTTACATCTATAAAACCTTCACAAATATCCCTTCTTTGGCCTCTTCTCAGAATCTAGAAACTTTGGATATTGTTTCTCATCCATGCATGAAATGTGCTAGTGATCGTATAAAATTACTTCAGGCCTCCAATATTGATGACCTGCATAAGTCTAAAATGATTTTGCGAGACTGGGATCAATTATATTGGATACTGTGTAGTGTACATAAATGCAAGACAATGATTATTCTTGATGATCAACAGGTATAAGTCTTCCAAGCCTTACCTAGTAGCTAGGACTAAAGATAACAGAGCTCAAGAGATCATCATAGTTGGTCTTTTTCTTCGATCTATATTATTGACAAAATATTTTACCTTTCATTAGCTCATCAAATTCGGGGATTTGAAAGAATTTAATAGAATATTTTCATGTATAACGTACATTATTTTAGTTTGACGTTGAATGAATTTATATACTTCATGCACTTGTATATTACGAGGACGGCCATAAAGAAGCATCCCCTCTCGTGGCTTGAGTAATGTAGGCCATGGGAGGAGATGCTTCTTTATTGTCATCCTCATAGTCTACAAGTGCGCGAAGTAGATAAATTTGTGCAATGTCAACTTAAATAATATACGTTATCATGAAAATATTATATTAAATTCTTTCAAATCCCCAGATTTGTTGAGCTAATAAAAGGTAAAATATTTTGTCAATAATATACACCAAAGAAAGAGACAACCTATGATGGTCTCTTGAGCTTTCTTATCCTTAATGTGCATATCCGTCACTTTTTTGACACTAAGGAAAACTCTTTCAACAGTGGTGCTATACATTAGACAGAGTTTCCCATCGGACGTTTACTACCACCCGTCGCTTGTCTGATAGATAAAATGTCAGAGACAACTACTTTTCGACAGATAATTGCGACAAGAATGCTATATCTCTGACGGGCTTACCCGTCGAAGACTCACTGCATTACCGTCGCTCTTCTGACAGCCCAATGTCGGAGATATCTCTTTTTCAACAGATTTGTGCGACAGGAATGCTATAGCACTAACGGATCTATCTGTCGGATAGTCGGTGTGGATCTATCGCTATTCCAACATGTATAATGTCAAAAAGTACTTCTTTTCGACAGGTAATTGCGACAAGCATGCTATATCTCCGATGGGTTTTTCTGTCGGAGAATTATTGCCCACTCATCGCTATTACGACAGATATGTCTGACAGGATACCTACATGGTTTGTCGGAGTTTCAATACGTCCACCGTAAGAAATTTCATAACAAAGTTGGTATTCATGCGCAAGTTTTCGATGGAATATGGTGTTGGAAAATCGACGGTTATCGCTTTTGTCACAATTTGCAATGCAAAAATGTTGACGGACACATATGTCAAAATATCGACAAATAGGCGTTGCAAATCTGATAAATGACCATCGAAATTCAAATGTACTAGTGACCGGTGTAATAATATTAAAAATATTGAGCATTAAGTCAACAAATGCTATAAAAATTATTAGAACACGCCCAATTATGGGTCATTCACCTTAGTAATGTATTTGAAATAGAATAAATAGTAGTAGAAAAAGAAACCCTAACCAAGCCCCCAAAACATGAGGCTTGAGTTTACCCTGACTTTTTTATGCACACGAGGTAGAATGAGGGGAGCACATCTTCCTATATCACATCTCTTTTGCAAGGCAACTTTGGAGTCTATTATTAGAGTAATTAGGATCTATTATCTAATTTTTATTTTATTTTTTATTCGGTTGAGCAATAAAAGGTCGAAGCCATAGAATTTTATTATATTTTAAGTAAATCTACATGTTTCTTCATTCACTGTGGGCATTAGTAGGAAAGAACGGAGAAGAAAACCTCCAATCTAGCCTCGAACATTAGTCAAAATAAACTATCTATTTTTTTATTAATCAATTCCTTTAATTATTTTTTCTCTTAGGCTAGACTTAGGTGTTTTAAATTCAACTAGAGTTTGTTTTTCTAGCTTTATATCAATTGTAGTTGACCTTAATTTAGCTCCTACTTTGCATTGCATTAGTTCTTCTAAATTTAGGATTAGGGTATCTCTTGCTTTCTATAAAGAAAGTCATTCATTAATTGTAATTTTATCTCAATTCATTATTGTGAAATCAATACAAAATTCTAGGGTCACTATAGAGTATATTATCTTTGCTCAATCTCTTTTGTGTGACAATTGTTTTGCTTGTAGACGATTCTTCACTCTTGTGGTTATTATATCTATTCCTACATCTACCACCCTCTCTTGGTAGGATATTTAATTTAATGAGTCATGCTCACCTCTCTAGCTAACTTCAATGAAAAAATATATATTATTTTCTTCTAAATAATTTTATATATTTTGTTTTTTCTTTTTCAGAATACTCAAGACCCATGTTTTAATTTTTTTCGATGAAAAATGTCATACAATATGGCCTTAGCAAGGTAGGGATAAAACCTCCTAATACAAATCCATTTTTCCTTGTTGGGTAAAATCCATAAGGACATCAATTCATTGGCCAAAGCATTCATTTTTTATGTTCTTTTTATTCATCAATTGCTACCTAAAATGACAGTTTATTAGGCAACTACTACAAAGGGCCAAGTAAATAGGCTGACTGAAACATGAGTTGAGGTTTATTTTACTTTTATTTCATTTTTATTTATACTTATATTTGTTAACAAAATACAAAACCAAAGACTATAACTGTAAAGTTTAAATGTGTGGGGAATTCCACATTTCATTGGAATTTTTCAGGCCTTCTTTTCTTAGGGTTTACAAGGCAATGCAAATCGATAACCCTTAACTCATTTTTCTAATGATATGAAAAGGAACATTGTAATAATTCATTTTTGTTGGTCTCAATACATTTGTGAACTTGATTACATATTTGTTTATAATACATTTGTGGACATTTATACATTTGATTCAATATAATTTATTGGGATAGATAGATAATACTATATATTTAACTACATTGTTCATTTGTGTTTCAATATGATTCATTCATGGTTGACTGTGGTCCATTTATCATTACATAATTTGTGTATGTTAGATTTTACTAAGTTAGTTTCACCACAAAGCTATTGCAAATTAGTTTAATTTTATATTTTTTGAAATTATTATTTCAATTTGAAGGTAAACAACCTTATGTAGTTAGGAAAGATGCATATTTTTGTGGTTCTCGATGTTTTTTCTAATAATTCACTATGACAAATGATTAGGGTTTAGAACGAGCTTCATAGTCATCATTGTGATTTGTATCTTCTTTCATCCTTCCTTTTCTCTCTTCTACCTATTTTTAACCATCAACTTGCCCATAGAGCTAATGACACTTTCCCTTGTATTAATAATTACCATATCTACCTAAAGCCCATATTGTCTATGTTCTCATTTTTGGACCTATAATGAAATTCATGTTCGTGTGGTTATCATCTTCACCCTTTTGGGGCTTTATTCTTGAGAGTTTAAAGTTACAATCATACAATTTCAACATGTCAAATATGCCACTCTTTTGATCAATTGATTTTAGATCTTCCTAATAAGAATATAAATGAATTTCCAATCTTTGAATCATGTAACCATAAAAAATCAAATGAAAAATCCCAAAGAGAAAATTCAAGATCAAATAAACTTATAAATCATATATCATTTACATAATACAATGTGCCATATTTCTATTTGTTATAGTTTATATAGAGATCATAATTTTGTCTTATGTTTTCTAGGATTCAAGAAAGCTTTTTGCCTTATGATGAAAGAATATGTAACAACAAAAAAAGATACAAAAACTATGCATAGTTGCACAATGAGAAAGAGTGTTTTACAAGTATTTATAAAAAGTGATAAAAATGAAAGAAGAAAGAAAAAAATGGCACTCGTTGTGCTCGGTGTGGTGGTTGGAAGGTCTAATGTGGTGGTTGGATGTGATATGCCTGAAGTGGATATCTTGAGCTTTGGCTTTATGCCTTTAGGTGGGCCTTTTCTTGAGGTTTGTTGCTCTATTGTTGTCAAATGATAGTTATTTTGTTATTTGAGAACTTAATAAACTTTTTTTTAAAAAAAATAATGCCTTTGTTTGAGGGGCCCTTCAAACAAAGACATCATTTTATTAATTAAAATATAAAATATACATTGGAAGACCCCTAATTTGAAGGGGGTCCTTCAAATGAAGGGGATTATCTTTGAAAAGAGGATGAATAGAATCTTTATTTGAAGGTAGTTTCCAAAAAAAAATTATCCACCTACAATTTTTGTTCATCAACAAAGTGTAATCCACTATTGTCAGATCACCCTTCTATTCTTAAAATATCAACTTTGTGGATAAATTAAATAATTTACTCATCATTCGTGGATACCTTCCAAAGACATGAATATTATCTAATGTAATTGGTCTAGTAATTAGCTTGATAGGATCCGTAGTTGCTAACAAATATTTTTCATGTTGAATTAAGAACTAATTAGGGTCGTCCTATCTACTTTTATGTTCTATTTTCACAAAATGTCCCAAAAAATAAAAGCATCAAAATAATTTAACAAATTGCATACATGATACTTACACACTTTCAAGAAAGATTTTTTTTGCCATCTATGTGGCCTTATTTTATTTATTATTATCTTTGAATCATCTTATACTTTTATCATCTTAACACATTTTCTTCCTACATATAGCAAGCTATAAATAAGTCCTTCACACTCTATAATATTGTTAATGCAATATGCCTATTCACACTTTTCTCGTTATGATGAAACTGGACATATATTAACTCAAATACTAATCTTACACTTATTACCATCATAATATAGCATCTATAAACATTTTAAATTTTCTTTTAAAAAATTTAGGACATGCCCTCCTTATATTTAATAAAAAAAGGTAGCCCTCCTTATATTTAATAATAATAATAATAAAGGACAAGTGGGACCTCTTTTTGAATGGTATACATACCAATTTCAATCTCTTCAAATATATCAAGTGATCCTATTTTAAAAAAACCAATTAAATATTGAACTAGGCATTTATTGTGGTTACAAAAAAAAATTTCATCTATTGAGAATTTGGATCGAGTGATTTGTTCCTCATTGAGTTCTCAATTTACATCTACTTTTGGTTCTCATTCATTGTAAACACATTTAAGCACAATGATCCTAGCTAGGATCTTAACTATGACACCATATGTAGTCGAAAGAGACATGTGGGAGCAATCGAGGAACATGTAACCTCCAAGTTGGTTATGAAGCCCCGAGACAAGCATAGCCCAAACAATAGCTTGTATTTTAATTAGTGCATAGTCTTAGTAAATGATGATTGTAGGGCATGCATAGAGAGATAGCAAGAGGTTCTCAATGAATTTGAGAGTCTTGATGAGGTTTCCATTTAACTAGGTGACTCCCATTCAATAAGCTCATAGCATATCAAAAGCATTAACTCTAGTATATTGTGTATAACAAAGATGATAGTCCTTGAATCCATGATACAATTATGCAGTAGCTTCCTTACAATAGTTAAGGGAAGATAAAATGGGGAAGGTTTAGGCTTACATGTGCCCTAATTCATTATTTTTAGAAATACAAGTTTCTTTTTTGTAGTGTTTTCTTTTGGGGTGCAATAATTAGTTATTTTGACACGCCTCTTCTTGTTTGAGTGCATTCTTTAGTAGGTTCATCTACTCAAACATTGTTATGATTTTTCATAGGCATGTGGGATTCAAGTTTCCTTCACCTTAGTTATAATTTATGATTACCAAGAAATTTTAGCACTCATTCTCCCCCTTGGTCAAACATCATAGTAGATTTGATTGTTGGTTATTTCCAATATATAGGAATAAATAACTAATCTGATCCTTACCATTGGAAATCCAATTATAAAATATAACACTTTTTTTTCAAATGGCGTGGAATTTTTTTTAGGAATCTATATATTAATGGAGACCCTCCCCTAAATACTACAAACTACATACAACTTAAGAAAAAATGCATTAAACATATACACACATGTAGTCTATGAAAATGAGATAAGTAAAACACACACGTGTTTGTATGTATGTAATAGTATCTAATATCTATTTGCATATAATATTCATTTATATTTATGTTATTTTTAGGCATAAGGAGTATTTAGCCAAGGGGAGATTTGTCTAATTATGTATGTATGTATGTACGTATGTTGATTTTAAGTACTCAATGTTAATATTATTATTGACATACAAACATACATTCAATTATATGTATGCAATTACATTCATTCAATTATAATGCTATGCATGTATGTTAATGTTTGTATACATACATACATACAAACTGTTGGAGTACGATAGTACTAAGCGGGGGAGATGAATCAATGATATACCAATTCCAAAATTACGTTCAATTTATCTTTTACAACTTTGAACATATAGAGCGAAAGTTTCAGAATAATTCAATTATCAAGTATGTGCAAAGCTATCTAGCATGAATGAGCATAAAGACCGTAACTAGATCATAAAAGTTGAGGACATCATAGAATCCCAAATGCTGAAATATTCACAAGACTAACAATTTGTATGTATAGACTGAATTGACCACAAATAATGAGAACCCATAACACAGTTTTTCATGAGTGGAAAGGCCTCATAGGGATGAAAAACCACTCAAAAATGCCTCACTGGCTTGATAAAAAAAATGTCTATCTGGATACATAAAACATGCCCCATTGGCTAAACATGCTTCACTAGCTAGAATGCCTCATTGGCAGTCACATAATATAATTCACAGTATTGTTTAGTTTAAACAAGTACAAAGTTTCATCTTTGTGTCAATTCACAACATTTTCTAAATATCTCATTGTTTGAGATTCATAAACAAAATCATGCATGTAACTCTATACAAAAATTTGCTTAATCAAAATGACCATATTATGCATATGACACATAAAACCTTTTCACAAATACATTCTACAATAAGCTCGACCATTTTCTCTTACACAAAAATCATAATGGAAAACTCTCATAAATGCTTCTTTGAAAACCAAAACCTTCTTTTCTTTTTACACAGTTCTCATTTTCCTATATCTTACAAAAAATGAATAAACCCCTTCATATATAACAACTATATTATCAACAAAAAATAGAGAGCGGAGTATCATTGTCAAGACTCCATCTAACTGTCATAGAAACCTCTTTTACATCCTTTGTAACAGACCAAGTAATCTTTTTAAACAACGGTTATCCATAGAAGAGAATTTTTTTTTCTAATAACAAATTATTCAAACCATAACAAATACCTGTGACAAATAACATATTAATTAGATATAAATACCGAATCAATGGTTTCGCCAGATGATGGAGATGCGGCTAGGGTTTTTTCGGCTGCTGGTGTTTCGCAGTCGGATAGGAAGTTGCAGACTTCTGCTGGAGTTCTATAGTTAGCTGGGAAGTTGCAATCTGCGCTAGTTGCTGGAGCTTTTAGGGTTTCTGGAGTTGCGGCTAGGTTTTTTCCTTCTGTTGGTGTGTCGGATGGGAAGTTGTAGTCTTCTGCTAGAGCTTCTAGGGTTTCACCGGCTGCTGGAGATGTGGCTAGGGGTTTTCCTTCCGCTGGTGTTTCGCAGTCGGATGGGAAGTTGCAGACTTCTGCTGGAGCTCTGCAGTCTGCTGGGAATTTGCAGTCTGCATTGGATGATGGAGCTTCTAGGGTTTCACCAGCTGCTGGAGCTTCTTTGTCTCCTGGTGCGTTGCCAGTTGCCATCGCCGGTAGCTAGTGCTTCGTTGTGTGCTGGTGTGGTGCCTTCTGTGGGTTTGGCAGGGTCTTTTGCTAATGTTGTTTCCAAGACGGTTGGGATTGCGAAGGGACGTGGGGTTTCCATTGCCAATGGGGCTCCCATTTTCCTGGTTCCTGTTTGTGAGTCTTTATATGTCAAGCTGTCCTCTGATGCTGATAGAGATTTGATGAACAATAGTGAAATTTTTAAATCCCATGGACTGATTTGCCGGTTTCAAGGTTTTTGGCACAGCCTTCCCCAATTGCATGATTGGATCTCTCGAAGATGGGAACCAAAATTAACAGGTACTGTTAACATCTTTCCAATGGCAAAAGGCTTTTTCATTGCTAAATTTGATAATGTTGTGGATAGAACTACAATCCTATGTGATTATTTCTTTTGTTGGGAGGATGAAATTTTTTTGCTCCTGGTCAAGCCGTGGTACCCTGATTTCAATCCTTCTACTAAAATCTTTAGTTCTATCCCTATATGGGTCAAGCTCCCCAATCTACCCCTTCATCTATGGTAGGATTCCATCCTTGAGGAAGTGGGTGGGGCTTTGGGGGATTTCTTGATGACTGATAATGATTCTGATAATATGTATCATTCTACTATTGCTCATATCTTGGTAGACATTGATACCTCGAAGGGCCTCCAAGCTGAAATTAAAATTGAATCATCCTTGGGACCTTGGATCCAGCAGCTTGACTTCGAAGGTATTCCTTTTAGATGTCATAAATGTTTTAAGACTGGTCATATTTCATCCCAATGTAGCTTCATTTCCAAGAAGCAGAAATCTTCTCCTTCTTGGTGGAAGGGTGCTTCTACCCAACATTACATTGTCTTGAAAAAATCATCCCACCCTGTGATGGAGGCTTCTCCTGATACTGGCATTCCTCTACTTGCTGGTGAGAAGGTTAGATTATGTCCTGATATTAATGTTCCTGAAGGGTCTGTTGGGGCTGTTGGCTCTTTCCCTGTCCCTATTGATGGAATTGATGGGTCTGTTGGGGCTGCTAGCTCTGTCCCTGTCCCGGTTGTTGGACCAGATGGGTCTGCTGGGGCTGCTGGCTCTATCCCTGTCCCGATTGCTAGACCTGAAATTTCTCTTTCTACGCTAGGTGATTCCATATTTTATGTTTTTTCAGTGGGTGTTAGCTTTGCTAGAAAGGTTGGTATTTTATTAGATGTTGGATCAGACATTACTACTCCTTATCGTGATCGCCCTTTAGCTGGATCTAATGGCATCCCTGCGATGGTTGTTTCTCTAGGTGAGTCAACCCCACTTTTGGGTGTTGGTTCTCCATCTCTGGATTCATTGTGCTAGCAGAATAAGGCTGCTAGTGTTGAAGAAGGCTGGATTACAATTAAAGGCAAAAATTCTAAGAAATCCTCCCCGACTTTTGATATGACCCTTCGATCTTATTTGAAGGGGACAAAAAGATAGTGTATCTTTTGTTGCGGATTTCCAATGTTTTATATTTTGCAGCGGTGTGGGTGTTTCTTTGGCTGAGTTCTTTTGGGTGGTTTCTTAGGGATGGTGGCCTTTTGTTTTGGCTGATCTGTTGTGTTTGGTGTACTCCTAATGCTATATCTTAAGCTTATTCTTTGTAAAGGGCTTCAGGTCCCTTCAAAACCTACTTTTTCCATTAATCAGAATAAATACCAATGACAAATTGAAACCAAAATGAGAATACTAGGTTCAACTACAACACTGTCATTCTCAGTATTCTCTTTTCCAAATCTGTGGTCTTTAAACCACTATAACTATCAATGTATGTGTCCTAGTTGGGTTGTGGCTAGGGTTTGTTAACTTAGCCAAAAGAACCAAATGAAATTACTTGAAATTATGCCCTAATCGATACTCAAGTTGAGTATTTGATATGTTTCATCTTTTAACAAATAATTAAACCTTACATGCCATGAATCAAAGTTTCCATGACACGGGTGTATATCCAACATAATAATGCCAAAGATACCTGACAATAATGTTTATGCACACAGTTTGCAAAGTATGATAATGTCAACCAATATGATTTCAATGCACATGACCTTTTTCAATATAATAATAATCTTGTCCAATGACTAATTTAACATGTTGTCCATGATAAAGTGCCAATCACAAGGTATTGTGATATTCATGATCAAAGACCATGGTCTTACAATCAAGTTGTATTGACTTATAAGAAATCCGCATTGAACACAAGTCATTAATATCGTATCAATCTTGTATTAATAAAGTATTGTTAACTTATCAATGTAAATTGATAATGTATCAATCCTTATTGATAGCAAGGATGGATAAGATATCAACACCTTATGAACAACAAGAATTCATAACAAGCCATATGACAAGAACTCATAAGACCTTGTACATGAGCAATGATGGACATACCAAAAAAAACCAATTTGTTTACATGTCCATGTATTGAGGCATATCCTATGCATTGTAAATCAAAAATCTGAAATATGTCAAACTGGACCAAGTTGATCAAAGTATCATGAGCTAATGTAAGTCATGTATCCATATGAATCTGGAAATGTATGCATACAAATCTATATACCAAATTGAATGTCAAATATGTCACACTTAAACTGAAAGATACATTCCCATATCAGTGTCAAAAAATTATCAAAGCATGTCAATACCAACTATATCAATGAAGAATACATGTTGACCACATACCAATCAAGTTAGCATGTGAATGGATATGAATCTGTCCATATACCTGAATCCATTTCCTATCCACATATCACTGTTATACATGTGCATCAAATATGCAAGTAGATTCCAATCAAATATACAAGTAGAGAACAATATGCCAATCAATTTAAACATCAAATATACCTTCCCAATCATCATCAATTGTACATGTCCAATATCCAAGATTTGTGATTTTGACATCAAGGGAAACAAATGGGGGACAACACAAACATACATTCAATTATATGTTGATTATATACATCCAAATATACATTCAATTTGAAATGCTTGATGTTGATATTATACTAAGAACTTAGACTAGTATCCTATTTTATTTATAAAAATGTAACAAATTATTGACCTATCACAAATTTTTAATTTAAACTAAATATGGGAAACTATAAAAACTAAATCATAAATAAAAAGTCCAAAACTCTAAGTAAAAAACTTTGGAGGGTACAACTAACGAGTTGACTAAAATGTAAAGAAAAAGAGAGAGAGAGAGAGAGAGAGAGAGAGAGAGAGAGAGAGAGAGAGAGAGAGAGAGAGAGAGAGAGAGAGAGAGTTTTCATGTCTTATACAAATTAAGGAGTTGATAACAATAATGAAGTATTTTGAGATAAATAAAGCGAGATGACTAATAAAGATTAGGTTAGGTTTTTACCTTAAGATTAGTAAAAATGTTAAGACTTGAGTAAGGATCACAATAGTTCTCATGTGAAAATTTTAAACAAGAGGAAGAAATTATTGGAGAAACCTTGATGTGGACACTTTAGCATTCACCACCAAGTCTAATGCAATTCCACTAGGGAGAAAATCCAAGGTAAAGATGTGCAACATGATGTCTAGTCTCAAGATAGGGGTCACTCAATAGAGATTAATGTTAGACTTGGAAGGAATAGTTTCTAGAGATGGAAAGATGTATCAAAATCTAGAAACCAAGGCTTCTTGAAGCCTAAGCAATTTCCATGACACCACAATTTCTCCCCCCATTAATAAATCATCTTAAGGAGTTGATAATGTTTGTTAAATGGCACATAAGGAGATTCTCTAAGACTCAAATAATGGATTTTTGGATCCAACGGTAAGAGTTAGATACATGTCAAATTACTTTTTTGGTGGAATTTACAAATCCACAATAAAAAACAAAAATATTGTGCGGTCCCCTCTCTTTTGAGGGATCTAGTTTTTACTATATAGATTGGGTTGTAAATTTTGATCCTTTGAAACAAAAGGTTAGAAAAGTGCCTAATTGGATAAAATTAGAAAATATTCCATTTAAATACTGAAATATGGAGACCTTGAGGGTGAAAGAGAATGCATTGGGATCCTTGATAAGAGTGGATGAGGATTTTATTAATGATAATTCTAGGATTTTGATGTAAATTTTTGTGGAGATTGACCACGATGTCAAGGTTATGGAGGCACTAGAAATTATACCATAGAAATGATGTTGGGTGCATAAGGTTGAGATTGATTTTGGCTCAACTTATTATAAATGCATATTAAGTCTCAAGGTGTCTTTAATTGGTAAGGAAGCTCAGTCCTTAAACTCATATCAATAAGAGGTATCTTTAAGTTAAATTCTAATCGGGGGGACATTCCAGTCAAGATTTTAAGGTAGGTTTAGTAGAAGTGGGGTTGGAGAGGTAAATAGTTAATTAGGGAATACCCAAGTGAGTTGGGAACTGGTGTTATTAAAGGATCAACCAACCACTCCTAGTCCCACTCCTCTTAGGATTTCTTTAAAAAAGGGAAAGGTTATGTTAAAGGAAGAATACTGAACTCCATTATAGATAGAGAGGGCATGAAGCAATAGGTTGAGAATCCAATTGGCTATCAAATAGAAAGAAAATAATTTAATCCCAATTATTACAATAGGAATCCCATGTTAGAATCTGTGTAAGATTTTTGGCATCTCTAACAATCATAAAGTGGATCTTGGTATATAACCATCTTGTTGATAAGGAGAGGAATATAAGAAGAAAAATCTAATAAAGGAGCTCTTGGAGGAAGGAGAGCTAGAGGAGTAGAAGAAGAAATTATCATCTAGAAATCTAGTAGATCAAGAAGTCGAAGTTGAGATATTGATACTTCAAAACAAGTTAGGAAAACTAAATAGACCCCCTCTAAAAAAATCACCCCTGATTTTGGTAAGAACAAAGAGAAAGGAAAAGCAAGAAATTTATGTAAAAGTTGGTAGAAATGGTGACAAAACAAAAGATCAACTAAAAATTACCAAACTTCTAAGATTGGGGAAGGTTACCACCCTTCCCTAAGGGAAACAAAGATCCTATATTTGAATGTTAGAAGCTTGAAATCCCCTAAAAAATAATGCTTGGTCAAATCTAGGATTGGGACAATAAAGATAGTCATATTGCTAATCTAAGAGACCAATTGACCAATATGGAATTGGAAATATTTAACAATAAAATAAGAATTTGGAAGGTGGAGTCATTGTAGTCTAAAGGGGCATCTATTGGTCTAGCCACTTTTTAGAACCCATCCTCAGTGGTTCTTGACAAGTAGGTAGAGGGAAAGTATTGGTTGGATTGTAAAGTGAATATTCTAATAACCAATTTTTAATTCTTGGTAGTGAATGTTTATGGCACGAATGCCTACATCAAGAAGAGAGAACTATGGTAAGAACTAGATATATTTTTGTCAACTAGTCTCTTTCCATATTGCATCCTTAGAAGGGCTTTAATGTCATTTAATATATTCTGGATAAGATAGGATAAGGTCACTTTGATTTCTCTAGACAAAGTTTGCAGATCTAAGGCGTGTGGGGCAACAATCAATTGTGGAAAAATAGAGTTTTGGGCGGCAAAGATACTATGGAGAATTTATAAAGAGCCTTAGTTCAAATGGGTTAAAATCCTCTAAGGGAAACAATTGGATAATAAAGAATCAACTTGTATTTTTAAAACCTTCAAACTCCCTATTGGACAAGAGTGTGGAACTTCTTCTCAATTGTATATCTATGATAACAAACTCTATCATGGGAAATATATAATAAAGGATCGACCTTATTTTGGAGGATGCTTGGAGAGGCTATCATAGCCTAGAAAATTGCATTGAGGGAGAGAAAACTAAGGCCTTTCTAAATTAAATATGGGGTTGTTTGTTCAAGTATTTTGCAAAATTTTTCAATGAGGATTGCTCATTGGGATGGAACTGGATGGATTTCGATTTCAATACACTTTGGGTTGTTCAATTAAATTGTTTAGTAGATGAATTGACAAACATAACTCTATTATTTTTCAAAGGGAGGCACAAATTGATATGGCAGGATCTAAGGGTAGGCAAGTCAATGCTAAGGATGGTTATGATATGGTGGCTCAGGTGAGACATCAAGTTAGAATTGAGATATTCATTCATTCGTGTTAGAATAAGTTCTTATTACCCATGGCTGGGATCTTCTCTTCTACAACTCTTCAAGGAAAAATATTAACTTTAAAACAAGGTCAAGAGAATGAGGTTTGAAGGCTCCTTGAGGTTTGATTTGTATTTGAAAGAGCAGGAATCAATTGATCATTTACTATTGGGGTGCCCTTTCTCACAATCTTGTTGGAGATGGCTATGCGCCAAGGTAGGTTTGATCAATGTCCTCCCAAATGATATTGTAAGCCTCTTCAAGGGACAACATACCATTCACAAGTCTACTCTTTTTGGTTGTCTATATATTTCTAGCCCTTTGTCACCAATTTGAAAGATTTGGAAAGAAATAAACCAAAGGATTTTCTAGGAAAATGAAATGCCTCTCTTTCTTTCTAAATAAATTGGAAGTGACATAAGTAGAAATAATGAATATAATATCTACCTTGTATTGAAGGAAATAATCTTAGTTCACATATTGGGATGGAAATACAAGGCTTATATGGAATGAATTAAGAATCTATTCTTTTGTTGGGATAGGATGAGAGGAGGTTGAATCAAGCATGGCTCAATCCATGTGGAATCCACCATAGTTGGGCTAGTTGAAATTAAATTTTGTTGGTACCTACGAGGGTGACTTGGGTCCATCAAGATCTTATTGCATAGTAAGGTTATGTGAGGTTTGAGTTGTGGGTAGACATGATGTTCCATTGGAGGAAAATACAAACACCTTAGCTGAATTGAAAGCATTGATGCAAGATTTAATCTCTTACAAATATTTAGGCATTTCTAAGTTCAAAATCAAAGAGGACTCGTCTCTGGTGATCAATGCGATGAGAGTGCAATCAAACATTATTTGGAAATTATGTACCCTAGTGGACAAAGAACTCCCCAGTGTTATAATTTTCCAATAGGAACAACCAATGATCTAGAGGCCAATGAATAACACAAAAGAAAGAAATAATATGATAAGGATAAGATGTATTCTCACCAATAATGCAATGCAATATAATCAACTAAATTACAATACCATAACTAATGGATTTTAATGAAGATGTGTCTCCTTATATAGGCAAGAGACAAGAGACAATGATAAGCAAGAGATAACGTATCACCCACATAAGGTGGAATCACATGTCAAGGTGGATCATCCTCCATTATGCAATGAAGTATGTGCAACATGTGGAGGATGATAAGTGATAAGCGATAAGTGCAATAAAGGTGGAGACAACACATAAAGTGGAATGTGGTAACAACTATCAACACCTAAAGTGGAATTTCTCCTACACCATGTACAAATAAATGTGCAAACTCTTAGGTGTCTCAAATGCAAACTACTATGTTATGCATTATCCTAATTAAGATTAAGTAAAGGGTAATTAGGTGAATAATTAATTGCACCAACACCCACCCTTAAGTGCAACTCAGGGGAATTTAGACTTAAGCTAACAATGTAAGATGGGTCTCGACTACTAGACCATGTTAGGTACCCATATACAATATGAAAATGCAATCTCTCACAAGAAGAGAAAGGGATAAAACCTAGTGGGACAAAAATCCCACCCAAAGGAGAGATGAATACATAAAATAAATCTCACAGAAGAATGAGAAGGACAAAACCCCACACGAGGAAAAAATCCCCCCCACCATAAGAGAGAAGGGAGACAAAGCAACCCCCTCTCAAAATAGAATGTATAGCAATGGTAGATGCTCCAAGCTCGGTGTACAAGATGCCCCATGATCGTTAAACAACATTCCCCCCCTTAGGAAGAAACAAAACCAAAGGTGTATTAATGAATTATGCCCAATCTTAAAAGGAATATGTAGGAAGAAACCTTAAGATGTATGGAGTCTCTATAAACTACTCATGTCCCCACGTCAATGTTGAAAGATGCTCCCTCCAAATCAGGTGTACTAGGCTACACTGTTGAAAAAGAGAAACTAGGATCTAATGAGGATGAATGTAAAACATGTTCCAAAGACTCAAATGTTCCCTCTAAAGATAAAGAGACCACCTCCAAATGTTGGTTCAAAGTATCAACAATCATGTCAAACTATGAAGGACATGATCATGTAGATATTGAGGAAGAGGGTCCAAGCGTTCCCTCAAAACAATTGAAGAAGGATCATCTCCATCAAAGAGAAGATGAATATCGTCAATGATGTTTCCAAAATATGCAATGTGGGACTCCACAAACAAACCTGCAATATATGTAAAGTAGTCATCCTCAAGAATTGTGCCTAGAAGACAATGTATATCCCGCTGTGCTAAATCACAAGAAGTCAAAATTGTAGCAATAAAAGCATCCTCAGGAGCAACAATAAATGTGATCTGAATAGGAGGATATGGAATGGAAGGCTCAAGAACTTGACCACATGTGAGTATCCCCAAGTTGAAATAGCCAAAGTTCTTCTTAATATCTGAATCTACACTAGAAGTGTGATCATCAATTGAAGAATCACTATCATCAAGAACAAAATTTGCACAGTAGTACAACCAAGATGTGTGATCCACCACTCCAATAGCAATGTTAGCTCCACTCTCCAAGTCTCTAACTATAATTGAATCATGTGTGAACTCCACGCTCTTCCTTGTTGTGCAATTAGTGATTTGATAGATGTAAACAAGGTTATTGGTTAAGTGAGGTACATAGAACACATCATTGAAGCTAACCTCTGCAATATCAATGGATCGTTTATGAATCGCATTCACATATGTATGATTGCCCATCAAAATTGGTGGCATGTGGCAAGGCTCAAATGAAGAGAACATAGACTATGAAGATGCCATATGATGAGAATCCTCTGAATCTAGAATCCATCTCCCTAAATCATGACTCGTAGTAGCATAAAGAGCTTTTCCTTTACCTGCTCCAAAATTATGACTTTTTCCCTTATCAAATTTTATTTGTTGTGAAGAAGCTGAATTAGACATTCTTAAAGGCAAACTAGTTCTATTCTTCTCAAGGAGATGCTTCAGTTCATCAATATCCTTCTTCTAACAATGGTGTTCATCATGTCCATTCTTCTTACAATATGCACAAGTAAGCAACTCTTTCTTGAATGATTTCCCCTTAGGAGATGATGAAGAATTGCCTTTTTGTGGAGACGATGATTGTGTTTTCTCTTATTGTGACTTGTCTTGTTTCTACTTCATGTGGGAATCATTTCCTTGATTCCCTTGACTCCCTTCAGTAGCCCCTAAAGCTTGTGACTTTGAAGTCTTGATAATATTCATGCTCATAAAATTTGACTACTCTAACATCAACATTTTGGTGAAGGCATAAAATCATGATGTAGTGAATGAACTACCCATTGTCAACCAATGGGTTTGGAAGCTAGAAACAAATAATGCATACTATGATGGAAGCTTGCCCAATAAGTTGTAGATCAACTATGCATCCTTCTTGTCAATTTCACATCATTGAGTATTTCTCTTAGCTCATTTGCTTTAGTGATGTAGTCTTGGATAGTATCAAAATCCCTAGTATACAACATGGTGAGATCAATGTTAAGCTGATAACCTCTAATCTCATCAACTTGGCCATACAATTGATTGAATTTTTTCCAAGACACTATGACTATGCTAAAAAAATAATTATGTGAAAGATGAGATCCTTTGATACATACTTCCTTAATTTCCAAGAGTCGTAGTCTTTTTATTGACCCATTCCAATTGAGCATTAGGATCAAATGTTGCAGTAATAGTTTCATCAATGTAATGAGTTAATCAATTTCCACTAACTTACTCCATCCATCAATTTTCCAAAGAAGCATAATTATGTGGAGTTAACAGATGAAATTTAGGAGAACTCATAATGAAAGAGCACAAGAGACAAAGAGGCACATCACTCACTATGTGCAATGGGTTGTTATATCAAATTTATCGTGCCATGGAATTTTTTGCCGTATAAATGAGAAATGATCCATAATGTCAAATATGAATGTGGAATTTGGTTAGTACTTTGATCATCGAGGATTGTGCAAGATACTTAGTGATGGCATAGTCGTTGCCAAAATTTTACCTCGGTTGCCAAGACAATGAATACGGTAATGAAAGTTGTTCATTCTACAATCAGGTACGTGTAATGCCGACAATAGGAAAATATGGCACTTGAGGAGTGAACACCATTGTAAATATGGCACCCATTTTTTAGTATGAAACTCATGTTGCAAATTTGGTTGATGCTCTTGCTGCAAATATGGGTCATGCTCTGCAAATCCAAGGGATACCCCTGTTGTAAACCATGTGGCCACTCCTACTCCTAGTGGCCCCCTCTCTCCATGTGGACCATTTTTTGCCTTCTACTCCTACTATGCACTAAGCTTTAGCTAACAATGTACAGCTTCCTGAGCACTCCAGCCATTGTGCTAACAGAAGTCCAATTAGTGCTTCATTAGTAGCTCCCCCCTTGTGGTGGGGATCCTAATGATTGCATCGCCTGGACAATTATTTGGTTGCACAGGAAAAATAGTTCTTCAAACTCACAGTCCTCTCCAATGTAGTGAATGAGCAACCCTCTCACTCTTGAGGAAGGCTACTAATCTTTATGTTAGTGTATTGTTTATTTTGTTTTTGATGGGACTAATTCTATTTATGTGTTGTTAATAAGTTGTTGATGGCCTATAAAGTACATCACCCCACTTTTAGTGTTCTCTTTGATGCCTTAGGGTTATGATTGTGTAAGGTCAGCTCGCTTATTAGACTATCGATTATAATAAAAAGTAGTAACACTAATCTTATACTACTTATTAAAACCAATCAATGTTCTTTACATTTCATCCAACCAAACCATTGTTACGTATCATTAAAGAATGTCACAAAATTACAACATAAGAACACAAGACCACATCAAATACACCAGACAAGAATTGTGTGCTCATCTTTTTATCAAATTTTGAGAATGAACCATTACAAATTTTGTTGTCTTCCTATTATCTATTGAACAGGCCGAATAACTAAGAGGAAGGGTGAATCAATTATTCCAAAACACTTTCAAAGACTTTTACTGATTCGGTATACACAAACCATTCAAATAATTAAGACTGATATACATGCATAAAAGAACAAGAACAATGAACACTAGATATAACACGGAAACCCAAGATGGTAAAAACCACGAGACTCACTAATAGTTGGCTCACTGTCGGTTGGGCTAACTACCCTTATACAAAAGATGTTTTACAAAAATGTTTTACTGACAAAATGTGAACTGATAGAATTGCATCTACCTATGCAAGAAACAATTCAAGTTGATAGCACAGTAACCACCATCAGTAGCAAATCTGGTACAGATCTTATGCCAACACGCCAAACTTTTGCAACACAATATGTAAAGCCTTATCTTGATACCACAGTAACACTTCATTCAACTTCCTTATGCTTACACGTTGATGCCAAAAATACACAGAAACAAACTCGCACAATATCACCTTCAACTTTCTCCCTCTCATCCTCTGAATACAAAATGATTTATCTATTTACATATACATCCGATAAGGTAACTACATATGCCAGCCAAGCCACAAAACATGTTGGCTCCAATATAAAAGATATTACAATTTTATTTAACATGCTACCACCAAACCTAAATATAGGTCATACATAAGAAGTCTCCATACCACGTTACCACAGGACCTAAAAATAAGTCACCCTTAAGATATGCACGTTACATGGCACAATTACTGAAGATAAATAATTTCTGAAACGCCACAACCAAGTCCATGATTTGTTCAACAAAACTTCTGAACCAACCGATAGATGAAACCAAATAGAATATGTCCAAAAGCAAAATATAACTAACTATTATACCAAAAACATCTAATGAACTGCAAGAATGTCCAGATAGCAAGGATACCTGGAAGAATTTTGAAACCTGGCAGTCATCAAATACCAATCAAAACTTCATGCTTCAATGATATAGATGTACAAAAGAATGAATTCCAATAATAGGAACAAGTACCTCCAACATCATAATCCAAAATCTGCATGTACCAAATATGTCCTGCATATAACCAAAACATTGATATTGAACCAACAACCAACCAACACAGATATGCAGCCGGTATAAAGGTTTTGACAACAATGTCAGCATCTTCTCAATATGTTCAATACTATCTATATTTTAAATTTTTTAAGCGATTATGAAACAAAAATTGAAAAGATGATTAAAACAACAATCAGCTCTCTACTGATCAAATCAAGTAAACCCCTATTCTGGGTCATTTTAACTTCAGAATATTACAATCTCAAATGATCATATTCATCTACTATGTCTAAAATGTCATGTTTAAATTGAAGTTATTTTAATTTTTTCATTACAGCACCATACTTGCTGACAACGTTTGCATCATCAGCAAATCATTCTTATGTCTTTACCATGTTCAAGAGATGCATGATTGTTTTCAAAGGCGATCAATTTGTCTTTACAATGTTTCGAAGATGCATGATTGTATTCAATGGAGATCAGTTTGAACCATAGTAACACGGGGGCGCGTTCCCCCCCCCCAAATCCCAGACGCACCCGAGACGAGGACGCACTAGGGGCGGGGGGTGGCGTCCCGGAGGTCTGGGCGGAGCCACTGTTCCGGTGGGGGATGCGGGGATGTCCCGACGTCCCGGGTGGGAACAAGGGGACGCCTGGACGTCCCGTCGACCTTGAGGGGATGCCTAGACGTCCCCCATCATGGGAAGCCAAAAAATACAAGTTTTTATAATAAAAAAAATTGTTCATGGGCAGGAGGATTTATACAAATATAACATTTAAGTATAAGTCTGATTTATTTAATTTCTTATACATGTATAGTGTATACTATATACACCCCTCTCGTCCCCTGCCGTCGTCCACCCGCCATCCCCCACCGTCCCCAAATTGAGGCCCCTCTATCCCCCGTCTCGGAAACTTGTCCCCTCGTTCTCCCATCCCCCGTCTCCAGGGCGTGTAACTATGGTTTGAACTATTTAGAATCTTACAGACCCAAGAACAAATGGAATAAAAATATCTTTTAAGGGTAAAAACTTTCAAGACTTCTTTTCTATTAGGAAAGGACGACTGTTTAAACTAAATTCTTGAAAAAGCATGGTTTCAGAGAACTGTTGATTTCTAGATAAAGATGATCAAAGAGCTAACTTTGAGAAAAACATGATGATGACTTGGGATTTCTTGATAAAGATAATCAAAAGGCTAACTTTGAAAAAACATGATAACATGGAGATGACTTGGGATGTGATTCTTGGTCCAATAACATCCCTTCAATTCAACTCAATTTCCTATTCTCTGGAGAAGAGCTGTCAAGCTTCATCTGCAGAATTTTTGCTCGTGAATGATGAAGATTCACATACTATCTACGAGTTCTTATTTTTTATTTGACCTTGGACACATAAAATCTCACTTCCAGCAAGCTCGAATACTGTATCCATATTATCCTTACGCCTAAGAATAAAAACCTAACATTTATGAGTATATATTCTACAACATCCATTCAAGTTCATTATTTCATATATGAAGCTAAAGCAGTCGGCATACAATATTTACCCATTTCAAATACTTACTTATTCTATTTGTAGAAATGACAATTCCCATCTGTATACAGTTTTCCATATTTCCAAACTCTGTAAAAGGTCTATCCGGGGCTCCCGCCTTGCATAATCTATATATTTTCATTTTACCCACAGCCATTTTATATTTCTAGAATTAAATCTAGAACAAAGAAATGGGCATCGGCAAAGTTTGACCCCTTGACTAAAAGTTCATATTCAATGGCTTTCTATAAAAAAATTATAAGATACATTGCCATCATAAGAATCTACGATGTCATTTAGCGGGCCAGCCAAATTAAAGATGGTTAACCTAAACAGTAAATTTGCTAGATTTATCAGCTTAAATACCTCGATTTTTGGCTTATATGATCACGTGCCAAAAGTTTTCTATAGAGTTATGAAAGTTTCAGTTTTATGGTCCGACATCCGAGAATTTTGAATATCTTTTGAGAGAGAATTAGAATTTTGGCTAGAATAAAGAATTCAATCTATATATTGTACACAAAAAATACCTTTGTGTGTACTGAATCGAACACGGTCTCATTAATAGAAACGTAACAGAACTCACAATTTCAAGCACGCTTTCCATCACCAAAAGAAGATCGGCTAAGGTAATCGACTTATGAAGGCAATTTGTGAACTCTTCAGGCCATCATTATTGAGGTAATATTGATGTCGGCTTCTAGTGGTCTTAATAAGTACAAAGCCTCTCTTCAAGTATTTCTTCAATATATCTACAGAAGCCTCCCACGGAACGATTCTTTCGAAGCCATACTGCTAGAATATGGTCTATGTGAATCACTTTAGAAAAGATGTACATCTCTACCATACACGCCATCTCAATTCGATCCTTTGTAACGATGATAAATTCTTAATATCCCTCGTGTTAATAAAGGCTGCCCCCTAGTGAAAAGCATTTGCAATTATGTTTTAAAATATTTTTTGAATTGCTTATTAATTCAAAATTTAATGGTAGTCAGAAGTTATGCTCCTATTATATATGTTAAAGCTTCATCCAGCAGGAAAATACCACCTCAATAGCATCCTAGCAGAAGGTCAAAGATATAATCACGCCTTATGATGCCAGCCTTGTTCCTGAACACTCATCTAGTTTTATTGGAGAGTAAACCTATTGATGTACGTAATTGACAAATCACCAGGAATGTTGATCGCTGAAAAGTAAGAAACTGCTCATTAACCTCTTGTGAGATTGAAAGATAGCTCACCAATGGCACTTAAACCATTGGAAGCAACATTAAATCCTTCGCGACGAGATAATTACAAATACAACACTTCCCTTGTATTACATTGAAGAAAATGCAGGAGCCAAACCTGTGCTCCATATAACCATCCTCTCTTTCTTGCCAACAAATTGACATATAATTTCTTATCTTACAACCAAGGATTCTTTGTTGAATTTTTTAAAAAGAATATGAGCTAGGAGAAGTAACTCCCGTGAAAGAATCTATACATTACAATGAATTCTGAAGGACATGAGCAAGACATGACAGCATCAGAATATGAAGCTCGCAAGCACTGCTGGTAAAATGTCATTTAAATCACTGCTACAAGCATCCTATGAATTCCTTTTAGATACGAACCACCAAGCCACAAGTTCGCATCTCAAAGGTGAACAGGCCAGCCATAATTTTGGAATGTTCTTATCTCACCACCAAGACCTGCGGTTACAATTACTAAGCCCCACGCAGCTAGTGTAGACTGGTCTTGAATATGATTATCACCAGAATCACAAATGTTGTTGTTTGGGAGTTCAGAAGATGCTAGGTTTGGACTTCGAAAGGTAAAGGCTGGAAGTTTCTCCTCGGGCCATGTTGCTGAACCTTTAGACAGACTATCAACGAAAAGCCTGTGATTTGGGCTTGAATGATCTGGAACTCTCAGATTAGCAAAAGAGGAAGTTAAATTTACTTGGACTGAACCTGCAATAGAATCTGGGAAGGTACCGAAATCACTTATTCGATGATTTTCTCGAACCGATTCCTCACTCTTGCTACTAATCCTTGCTCCTTCTAAACTAATGCGATTTATTTGATCCATATTGGCCTGAATATCTGAGTTACCTGAGATTGGCAGAAGAGGACTGCCCAGAATAACCTCACAGCCTTGACTGGTGGATGGATGTGGAAATGACCCACTCTTTCGTCCTCCGTTCCCTATTCCATGAGTAAACAGTTCAGGATTGTGCCTATGAGCAGGTGTCAGTTCACCAGAACTCAATGCCAAGGTTTCAGACTTCATCCCAGGCCAAGGAATGGCAGCTGAGACCTTTCGAGAAAGAAAATATTCATAAGTCCGACAGATCCCTTGATCCTTAGCAGCTGGATTACTTGGAAAATCATAATTCCAGATATATACATAAGAATCTTCACTTGCAGAAACAACATATTTCCCATTTGCGGTGAATGAAGCCGATATTTGACTATTAGTGTTCCGAAAACCTGGAAAACAGAGCCCAACATACTTCATCAGCATCTAGTTTCAAAAACATTCAATAGTAATTTAGTGATCACTTCACAAAATAACTTCATGACAACCTATAGCCATACAACTCAAAACAAGTCATAAAGTATTTCCAAAACAAGACACATACGCTCTCCAATCAAAGATATGCTACATTTAGGAGTCTTATAGAGACTTTCAATGCTGACAATTCAGAAATAAACCAAATGACTCAAACAAAGTGCAAAAAAAAGGCTTGAATAATTATTGATGCTATATAAATCCATTACTATTACTAGTCGATTTGGTTGGTGGTCTCAAGTTCACATTTATGATTTATCCCATTACCAAGAAATAGTAAGCTTTCATTCATCTAATCGGGAAGGAAAAAAATTGGTGTACTTTTAAGACTCAAATGAGCCGTCCTTACTAATTATATTGATTTAGTTTACTGTTTCAACTTTCAACAACACGGATAACTTTACCACCCATTCCAATGCCCAGGTATATGGACCCTACTAAAAGATCAATCTGTAAAAGGGGTGTTTCAACTCCAATGAACCCAAAAGCAAAGAGGATGCATCTATACATCTTAACAAACTCATTTCGACCAATTTTGTTGAATGTTTTATAAAATTAGGTAGGGTGCACCATCTTGTTGGAATATCTTCACCTCAGACTAGCTTCCATCACATTAGATTATGGTTATATGATATCTTGTCACTAAATCAGCAGATAGATTTTACTTTCATTCACATTAACAGCATTTATAAAAAGTACCAGAAACAAGCCATAAATATACCGCTAAGTGGCTGCCTGTGGCTGCCAAGCATTACAATGATGCATGCTGCACTTTTTAAGATAATCTTTTGTAGATAGCAAACCTATAAGTAAACTTTAAAACACCTTTGTTACAGAGTTTTTAAACCCTTGGCAAAGTAAATAGTACCTACTCATGGGGCTTTAGGTTTGGCAGCAAGATTTACATTTTGGGAGAATTGAAAGCAATTGCTAGCTTAGTAAACAGCTTTACTCTCTATCCATTTTAACTGTTTCCAGAGTTAACACCAACCATACTAAATATGCTGTTCATGGAGATGACAAAATTACTGGCCACTGTCAACTTACTTTTTATTTTTATAAACAAAAAAAAATCTGCTACCCTCAATTTAAAGCCAAACTTTATAAATTGAATCCCTATAAGTTTTTCCCCATTCCCGTGCCCACAATTTGAAGTTCAAATCATGAAGTATAACAAATGAATCAAGACCTTACTAGTTAAATAACAAAAAAAGCAAGCAAAACAAACTGCAAACTACTAAATAGCATGGGAGGTACGTGAGGTCACTTTTAACTTAACTTCAAGGGACATGCCCAGACCCTGGGGATCTTTGGATCCCAGGTCTGGCCCCTCTTGAATATGCCCAGAATTCATACCTGGGATAAATCATGCTAGCTTAGTAAACAGCTTTATTCTCTACCAATTATAAGTGTTTGCAGAGATGACCTCAAGCCATACTGAATATGCTGTTCAATGGTGATAAAATAGCTAAACAGATTTTCTTTCCACGGTCAACTTCTTTTCATCTTTTTTGACATGCCCTTGAATAGCATTTAAGAATTTTGAGGCACAACATAATGCAGATAAAAAAAAATTAAATTTCTTCTGCTGCCCTTGATTCAAAGCTAAATTTTGTTAATTGAATCTCTGCAATAAACTCTTCACCATTCTCCTTTGTTCACATGTTGAACAACTATGAAATACGACAAAATGAAACAAGACCTTTTAACTAAATAACCAAAAACGAAAACAAAACAAACTGCATAACAATTAAAAGGTATCGGTAAGTACCTATAATCACTTAGAACTTGACTTCAAGAAAAATGAATATTTACTAAGATGTCCAGTTCGCCCCTTAAGGCCCCCGGACCAGCCACAGTACAAACTGGTACGTGGTTCTGGTCCACCCGGGCGAATTTATGAGAACCACCGATGAACTTGGTCCCGCCAGCGGCCAAGTTTTTTTGCAAATTTAATTGATTTTTGACATCTACAGCCCTAAAAAGAGGATTCTAAAGACTTATGTTGGCTTCTAACTTTCTTCACCATTCTCCTTTGTTCACATGTTGAACAACTATGAAATACGACAAAATGAAACAAGACCTTTTAACTAAATAACCAAAAACGAAAACAAAACAAACTGCATAACAATTAAAAGGTATCGGTAAGTACCTATAATCACTTAGAACTTGACTTCAAGAAAAATGAATATTTACTAAGATGTCCAGTTCGCCCCTTAAGGCCCCCGGACCAGCCACAGTACAAACTGGTACGTGGTTCTGGTCCACCTGGGCGAATTTATGAGAACCACCGATGAACTTGGTCCCGCCAGCGGCCAAGTTTTTTTGCAAATTTAATTGATTTTTGACATCTACAGCCCTAAAAAGAGGATTCTAAAGACTTATGTTGGCTTCTAACTTTCTTCACCATTCTCCTTTGTTCACATGTTGAACAACTATGAAATACGACAAAATGAAACAAGACCTTTTAACTAAATAACCAAAAACGAAAACAAAACAAACTGCATAACAATTAAAAGGTATTGGTAAGTACCTATAATCACTTAGAACTTGACTTCAAGAAAAATGAATATTTACTAAGATGTCCAGTTCGCCCCTTAAGGCCCCCGGACCAGCCACAGTACAAACTGGTACGTGGTTCTGGTCCACCCGGGCGAATTTATGAGAACCACCGATGAACTTGGTCCCGCCAGCGGCCAAGTTTTTTTGCAAATTTAATTGATTTTTGACATCTACAGCCCTAAAAAGAGGATTCTAAAGACTTATGTTGGCTTCTAACTTTCACTTGTGGTGAGCAAATAGGTTATTTTCTCTTGAGGTGGAGAAAATAGGTGGTTGAGCAAGAGTTTGGTTGTGTACGGAGTTGATAGATTGATTTGTGGATCATCATCAAGTGTTTGTGCCTCATTCCTACACCTTTGCAAGATTGCAATGAGTGGAAAAGGTAAGTTCTTTTTCCATTTGATTTTGTTTTCGTTAAGTTTTAATTTTTTTTTCATCTCTCTTTCATTGTCCATAAGATCTAGCCTTTTTTTTAAAAAAAAATTCATTCTCTTGTTTTTATATTGAATATGTAATAAAAAAAAATTGTCATAGGAAAAGGAACTACAATGGCATCTACCTCTTCCTCCGTATGCAATACTAAACAAAGAATAGAACCTCATTTTGATTCTCCTTTGTGGAAGTATGTTGCTATTGTAAGAATCCTTCCAAGAGGTGGTGCATTCCATTGGAAATGTCGGGGTTGTGATGTAGAAAGGAATAATTCATATTATCCGGTGGTAGGCCATTTGTGTGGAATCCTTGGAAGAGGAGTCAAAAAATGCCCTAGAAAAAAATAAGCATCTATACCAAATGAAATAGTATTAAGATATATTGCGGAGCATGAAGCAGTAGAAGAGAGAGAAGCACATAAACAAAATACAAGCATTAGCAATAAAACTAAAAAAAGATCAAAGGGAATGCAGCCCTCCTCAAAAAATATTGTGATAGAAGACCACCCCTTTTATACTACCTCAACTGACTGTGATACTGAAACTGAAGCACTCATTACACACAAAAGAAAGGGACCATTGAAAACTACATTTCAAAATGCGAGTCAGGAAATTGCCAACATTGATATGGCAAGATGCTTATATGCAAATGGGCTGCCTTTTAGTATTTAAGCTCCCCATACTCAAAGAAGATGTTGAAAAGCATCAATGAAGCTCCAAGACGGTATAAGGGCCCCAATTATGAGAGTACGGACCACCTTGTTGGATAGAGAGATCAAGGAGATTGACGATGCATTGAAGCCCGTAAGGGATTCATGGATTGAGACAGGGGTATCAATTGTTTCAAATTGGTGGAAAGATGCAAGAAATCGTGTCCATTGATCAATGTCATAGCGGTGTATCCTAAAGAGGCAATGTTTTTTAAATCCGTGGATTGTGAGGGGCAAGTAAAAGATGGACCATTTATTACTGATATTCTCATCTCTGCCATTGAACAAGTGGGAGCTAGAAACGTTGTCCAAGTCATAACGGACAATGTAAAGAATTGTAGAGTTGTTGGTTTGTTGGTTGACGAGCGATATCAGCATATCTTTTGGACACCTTGTGCGGTTCATTCACTCAATCTTATGCTACAAAAGATTGGCAACAAAATTGGGTGGATCAAAGAGGTGTACGAAGAGGCTGAGGTAAACCAGATGTTCGTCACAAACCACGACTCAAGGAATTTTCAGATTATTCTCACATTTGGCACTCTTGAAGGTAAGTGAACTTGAACTTGAACTTGAAGTAGTAATTTAATTTTAAAAAATAAACAAACAAATAGTAACTTGAAGTAGTAATTTAATTTAATTGAACTTGAAGTAGTAATTTTATGATTTCAAGAAAAGAAACAAAATATTCACCTTTAAATTTCTGAACAAGCTCAGAACCATCAAAAATGCGAAGTCGTGAATCAGCAGATGTAATCAATACTTTCCGAGAATTTCCTGGTACAAACTGTTGAAATAAACACACTACAAATGAATGAGTATATACCAAAGCAAATCAACAAACTAATTTGATGCTATAGGTACTCACCCCAATCCATTAGTAAACAAAAAGTACCAATGGGCTGATCATGCATTCATAAAATCAATTATATAATCAATACCTGAAACCCTGTGATTTTCTTTCCGCGAGATGACTTCTTTTTCTTCTGCACATCAATATGTGTTTCCTCCTGAAGCCTGTTGCCTATTCAATTACATTAACCACAAACAAACATCAGAAAAAAATCATTCAAAAAATCAGAGTACCAGAAATTATAACATGTAACCATGAATACACTAAAATTTCTCATTCAAATGGTCCTCTAAAGGATCCATCGGTAATATGCATGATTTTAGAATCGGTGGACAGAAAACACAAACTACACAAAGCCTAATTAAATTGGGTATAATTTTTAAGACAAATAATGTTTACTAATTTCCATTTGGTATCTTTTATCATTAATTAACACTAAAACAGTTTGAGATGGATCCTACTCTATGAACTGTAACTTTGATCACAATAACTGAGGGAGGAAAGGCCATGGCTCGAATGACCCCACTAGCAGCAGAAGGCAAGTCAGGTGGTGCCCCACAACTGAAACCAAGAAATCATACAAGGAATGCATCAAATCTCAGCCATCCAATCTGGTTATTTCTAGAGAACACACACACACACAGTTTTATGAGCAAATTGCCAATAAGGTACTAAGGATGCAGTTGAATGTGCATTGATGTAACTCCTGGGCTGGCTAGAGCAGCCATACAGCACATCCTTCCCATTGTGAGGCAAGGCGGTGGAGGAACCAAAGTAGCCAACAGCAGTGCTACCAAACAAAATGTACCACATGAGGGATAGAGGCAGAGAAATTGATGAGACAAAAGAAGCGAAATTCCCGTATTTGGTGGCAAACAAATGGTCACAATCTAACAAGATTCATGTTCATGTTTGCGGTCAAACTCTTTGAAGAAAAAATTCAGAACAGGTTTGTTAACTAATAAAACATTTAGAAGAAAATTGGGATTGAGTTAAAATAATATAAATTTGAATCTTTTATAAATTTTATTTTCAATAAAATAAATATGTATTTTTTATTTTTTTTTGCCCTAACGGTGTGGAGCTCACCCTTACACATTGAAACACATCATCCACCAAGGACCAACTAATGCAACACACAAAAGTCCACCATAGGACTTAGACTTGGTACCTATCACCAATCAGCCAACATACATACCATTATACCATACAATCATGTGAATTATGCAAATTTTATTATTTTTGTTGTCTTATAATTAATAAATTAATAATTTATTTTATCAAACAGGAAGAAACGAGACCATTTTGGGGCACAAACCTTCTTAAGATCAGATTCTGAAACAATTCACCTGTGAATTCAGGAGGGTTTGCTTTTTTTGAGACAGAATCATTTTAAGTTGGCAGAAAACAGAATGGATTCCAGTTCTAGCACAGCAATTCCAAAGCATTTCCATCACAATTCAAAAGCCAAGCATGGATTTGACAGTTTGTTTTTACTTATTCACCATTGAAAAACACTAAATAACATAACTTCATTCTTTTCAAGAGTTTTACACACCACTGGACCAAGGAAAGTAACACAAACACAAAGAAAATAGCAACAAACAGAAACGAATGCCACCCTCTGATGCGTGGCCAACATAACAAGTTGACAATATCTCCTCTACTTTCTTCATAGCACAACCTTAGGAGGGTGAAGGAAATCAATCATTTTTAATTTTCCAATTTAAATCGAACTGTTTTCCAGTTTTATTAAACTAATTTTAAAAAAGCTAATTACTTGATAAGTGAATTATTTTCATAAAATGAATGGGAAGTATTTCCTTGAAATGGTACATTAAAAAAACATTATGGTAAATATTAAAAATGATTTTTAAAAAGAAGTATTATAATTTTTATACTAAAAAACAGTATATAAAAAGTATACAGAACATACCCAGCATCTCCCCCAGTAAAATCATACTACACACATACCATCACCCAAAACCAATTCTGATTTGGTAAATTAGTTGAAATTAAAATCAAACCTTATATTGGAGTCTAACTAATGGAAAACTAAACTTAATGCATCAAAGTTACATTTAGCAAAAGAAAACGGACAGCAACCTGGTTCTGCTGCTTTTAATATCAAAAACATTTAGCAGACGAAAACAGCATACGGTACCCACATACTGTTCAAAAAAGAACTGGTAATTGTGTTATATTATCAAGGAATGACAAAACATTTTATAAGCAATTACAAAGACTGAGTTTCTAAATGAAACTATTAACTACTGAACCAGAATCTAAACTAATATTGACCATTAATATATGCAGATATTATTCTAACACCCTCCCTACGTAGTCAATCTGTCAACTACACTAGGTTGCCTCCTAAATTTGACAGATTTATCTGGGCACAGAAACTTGGCGAGAATATCTGCAGTCTGATCCTCTGTCAAAACATACTACAGCTGATCTGATCTATCTTCTATCAGCTTGCGAATGCAATGATCATGAAGCTCAACATGCTTGGTACGTTCATGGAAGACTTGATTTTTTGTCAGTTTAAGCACCCCTTGATTATCAATGTACAAAGAGGTCCTGCTTGTGACATTTGCATGCCAAAAAGCATCCTTCAAAGCCAAACTGCCTTAACTATTCCTTGATATTTTGCTTCAATCAAGGAAAGAGCCATTGCCTGCTGCTTCTTGCTGGTCCATGTTACAGCACCTGTACCCAAACTTAATTCATACCCAAAAGTGGATTTTCTGTCATCCATTGAACCTGTCCAGTCTCAGTCTGTATAACCAATCAGCTTTGGATCCCTGCACCTGCTATACAAAATACCAAAATATGAAGTGACTTTTACATATTTCAGCACTCACTTTGCTGCAACCCAATGATCAACTATTGGAACTATCATGAAGCGAAAAAATGTAACTCGCGGCAATACTGAGATTAGGTCTAGTGGCAGCAAGGTAGATGAGGTTGCCCACTACCTGCCTAAATGTTGTTTCATTCACAGCAGGTGAGTTTGATGTGACTTGTGCATCATTACTTATTACAAATGCAACCAACGGTGGTGGAATTGGCAGTTCACATCATTTGATCCATGTTGTTCCTACAAGAAAGTACTCTCTGACAATTTTCACAATAGAGTGATTTTTATTGTTTGTCGGCTTTCATTGTTGGCATTCTCAAATCAAATTTCTATCTTCCCCATCACGAGTGCTCTAAATCATGGAGACTTTTGTTTCAACTGGGAGGAAACATTCCACAAATAGCTGTCCTCAGCAAAATTAAAGACAAGAATGAAAATTATTCTTCTAAGGTGTTTAAGTTTTGGAAACCATTCCAGAGATGTTGGGCAATGTTTTGACTCTAATATATCTTCCATTTTTGTAGGCAACATTTTTATTATCGCGGGGAAAAGGATTTAAATAAGGCTCTTGGAAAGTACTGTGTTACTGACAAGAAATTTGAATTGGTGTGACTAAGTAGTGGGTAAGGCTACGCCTATTAAGCTTTAGTCTCTTCTTTGCACCATCTACCAATTCAAGGGATTAGTTGTCAGTGTAGGTTTTATATTTCCTAGTTGGTTATTTATTTTCATATTCCTAGGTTTTTTCTACACTTTTAATTAAGCTTGCTTAGGATAAATAAAATGAGTATTAGTGTGAGTGGGTGTGGATGTAAGGTGTCAGCATCTTTCATGAGAGTTACACTTTCCTTTTTTAGGCTATTATGCTGGTCTCTTCCCATTGGTTGTATCTGCCACCTCTCCCGTCTCTCATTTTCTATTAATACACACTCCTAGCTAATCTTGTTATTCGAATCTATTGCATTGTAATTGCATTATGCCAATTTTCCTCGTGCATTCTCCTAATGCTAGATTGTCTTTAGCATTTGCAGTTCTCTCTTGGAGGATAACTGTGTTGTTATTTTGATCGTGTCATTCACATTCACAGTTTGATTTATATTTGTTTGAACTAATTATTTTGGGTTAATCAGCTTTTCAGATTCTAAAATAGTATCAAAGCTATTCTAGTGCAAGAATTATCAGAATATTTTTACATTCTTTTAATATGTTCGTATCTTTTGCTATTTTTAGCTAGCTCTGCAGAATCTTTTATTAATGATGATTTAGGTGTTTTATTTATTATTTTATTTTATTCTTCTATTTTTAGAAGACTTTAGCTTTAGTTTGAAGCTTTTGTAAACTGCTATATTTATCCGTTGATTTTATTAATTCAAGCAAGTAATTTTGAATTTCATGGTATCCGAGCAGAAATTTTTCTGGTTTTTTTTTTAGGTGAGAAATTCGAGGGTTTCTGAGAAATGTGTTTTCAACCGTGTAAGCAATTAGTGGGCTTTTTTTTAAGTGGTGAAAATTGCAGATTATGTTACATGAAAATCATGCATCTGGTTATGGTGAAATTATGGGTTTAAAGTTGTGTAACGATTTTTTTTGTCTGCCCACACAATCTGCAATTTTGTTGCATTTGTTAGCACACAATTTTCCCGCACGATCCATCTCTACTCACGTTTTTTGTGGGCATCAAATTTTCAGATGTCCTCTTGCAAACTCGTGTAGCTACTTTTTTATCGACCCAAGGGAAACAATGCCATCTCTTTTTTTTTATGCAATGTTTTCGCAGTTCCAAGCCGTGATCTAGGCACAAATTTTTTCGTGTTTTCTTAAAAAACACCCACGATTTTTTTGCCTATGGCTTGCATTTTTCTTTTTTTGACACGAGGGTTTCTGCCATCCATGGCTCTGTTTTTGCTTGACCTATGTTTTCCTGACGCCCTTTTTTGCAGAGGTGCATTTGAAATTCGGCAGGGGTTTGAGCAACTTCTGTCTTTATCAAACCTGACTAGGGTTTTCTGATTTTCAAGGCATCCAAACCTAGGGTTTGCTTAAGAAAATTAGCGCCCTAGGGTTTCATGTGTTTGTTTCTGCATCCCAATTTTGGGGGGACCTATGCTAAATAGAAGCTTTTGCCTCAATTTTTGTGCCTTCATAGGGTTAACCAACAATCTTAGTATTCATGATGGCATCTTTGACCAACATTATGTTGGAGGGAAATCAGAGATTCAATGGCCGCAACTACAACACCTAGAAGCAGTGCATCATGATGATATTTTAACATCAGTGCCTTGACAACATTGTTCTAGGTGTAGAAACATGTCCTACACAAGCCAAATCAGATCAGCACAAATTTGACAAGTGTAATCGAGAGGCCATAACAATTATCAAACTTTATATTAGAAATGATCAAATCCCTTCGGTGCCTTCTAGCAAAGCAGCTAAAGAGATCTAGGAACTCTTGATATATCTTCATGAGAAGTCTAACAAGAGACGAGCTTTCTTTACAAAGGATATGTTGTTTTCTATCATGATGGATGAGAAGATGTCTCTCCAAGCACATCTTACGAAGATCAAGTACATTCGTGACCAACTGGAGCCTACTGGCCACAAGATGGAGGAAGAAGATATGGTAGTGATCATGTTGAAAAATCTGCCTCGGTCCTACGAGCATTTCATTGAGACACTCAATATCACTTCTGTTAGTGTTGATCTAAAGTTTCTTGATCTCTGCAACAAGATAGATGGAAGTAACAGTTTGGAAGCAATGCTAGTTCGTCCTCCAAAGAACATGTGGCCTTCATAGCCAAAGCCTCAAACAAGAACAAAGGTAAGCCTCAATCCTCCCAACAGAAAGCACCAGGTAAACCTTTGGCATCTTCAAAGAAGAGTGTTCAGTGCAATTATTGTCACAAGTTTGGTCACATGAAGATAGATTGCAAAAAACGGTTGGCAGTCGCGTAATCTACATAGGGAGGGTCTCAACTAAAGGCTCAAGCTGCTACGCATTCTAATCAAGAGTCTACCTCTTATGCGTTCATAGCCACATGCCTATTCGATCATGAGAAAGCATTTGCCTAGTGCATTAACTTTGGTGTCTCTCGGCATTTCACACATCGTTGGGATCAATTCTTCGTATTCACACTTTTCACAGATTCAATGATCTTTGGAGGAGGTGAGGAGCATACTGATTGTCAAAAAGGGAAACATTCAAATTTCACTTGGTGGGAGGGATTTGATCTTTCTTAATGTAAACTTCGTCACAGGTATGAAACTCAATCTATTGTTAGTCGGTTAGATTATGCTTCATTCTCTGCAGTTGTATGTCTTCAATTCACACAAGTGCAGCATTGTTGACAGAGAGTCTTGCACTACAGTTCCAGTTGATCTTAAGGATCATGGTCTTTATAGATTCATTGATACAAGTGAGTCTCAGGAGTAAGCCATGGCAGCCAGAAGTACTTCCACCAACAATTTTTGGCATCAGCAGTATGGGCACCTAAATATTCACTCTCTCTCTCTCAATTAGCTCGTGAGAATCTGGTTGTTGGGTTACCTAAGATTCAAACACACAATCATGGAGTTTGCGGAGCTTGTCAGGCTGGGAAGCAACATCAAACTTAATTTTCAAATTGTAATGCTTGGAGGGCATCCAAGGTCTTGATCTGTGCACACATGAACACTCCATCAGTTACTAGATGTGGGTATTTTCTAATATTTGATGATGATTTTAGTAGAAAAATGTGTGTATTTTCTTTAGCATAAATCAAAAGTGCTCAAAACATTTTAGAGGTTTAAGGCCTTGGTGGAAAAAGAGTCAAGTTGTTAGATAGTCACTCTTTGGTCCAACAATGGTGGAGAATTTTTTCATCTAAATTCTCCAACTTTTGTGCATCACATGGCATTAAGCATCAACTTGCCACACCTTACACCCCTCAGCAGAATGATGTTGTTGACTGCAGGAACATTACAATCACTGAGATAGCTCAATCTACGTTAGAACATGGAAATGTTCCAAAGAAGTTTTGGGCGGAAGCAGTCTATACTATAGTTTATCTTCTGAATCAATCCCCCACACAAGTCATTAAGAAGATGAACCCAGAGGAAGTTGGACTAGACGAAAGCCCAAAATCAGTCATCTAAAGTTTTTGGCTTTGCAACTTATGTTTGTACAAATGCCAAGCGCACCAAACTAGATTCCAAGACTCATAGATTGATGTTCACAAGGTATAGTGATAATCATAAGGCTTATCGATTGATTGATGTTGATACTAATCGTCTCATATTCAGTCAAGATGTGGTGTTTGATGAAGAACAGAGTCGTTTCAACCTTCTCTTCTTTTGAGCCCTAAGAATCAGCATCCAAAAGCTACAGATTTGGATGTTTGACTTCCATTGGGTTCACCTAATACAAGGGATGCAGATGCCCAGGTGATGTTATTCCTCCTGCAGTGGATGTTGGTTCTTCTACTCTCCAGCCTACGTGTTGGGCCAAGACCATTAGTGATTTTCATGATGATGAACTTATTGAGGGTAGATTGGCAAAGACTAAGAGAAAGCAGTGTACCACAGTCAACTTTGCTCTTATGGCAAACATTCACAGTATTTATGAGTCTCAAACATATTCAGAGGCTAAAAGTATATTAGAGGGAGAAAGGCTATGGCAGCTAAACATCACAATCTCTTGAAGAATAACACTTGGGTCTTGCCAAATCTTCCACCAGGGAAGAAGCCCATTGGTTACAAATGGGTATATAAAGCCAAATATAAGGTTGATGGAACACTTGATAAGTACAGAACAAGGTTAGTAGTTAATGGATTTTCACAAAAGGAGGGCATCAACTATGAGGAGACATTTGCTCCCATAGCCAAAATGAGCACCATTCGGCTTGTCCTCGCTCTTTCAACTCAGTTTCGATGGAAAGTTCATCAAATGGATGTCAAGTGTTTAGTGCTTTCCTCAATGGTGATTTGCAAGAAGAAGTCCACATGACATAGCCTCCACGTTTCACAATTACGATAACGAACATGTTTGCAAATTGGTAAGAGCACTTTATGGCATCAAACAAGCTCCTTGTGTATGGTACATAAAGATTTATAATTATTTGATCGATCAAGAGTTTCAACGAAATCCTTCTAATTCTAATCAATATGTCAAGCATGCTAGTGGTGAGATTCTTCTTGTCATCAATGTTGATGATTTGATCATTTATGGTAGTGTAGTACATTTGGTCAAGCGGGTCAAACAAAATTTGTGCCAGACCTTTGATACGACAGATTTGGGACTTCTCCATTATTGTCTCGATGTAGAGGTTTGGCAAACAGATAGCTACATCTTCATTTCTCAGTCAAAGTATGCCAAAAGTTTGTTGGATAAGTTTCGGATTGCAAACCTACATCTACACCTACGAAGAAAGAGCTAAAACTTTCGGCCAAATCAGATTCTTCGGCGGTGGCTGAATCAGCATTTAGGCAACTAGTGTGTAGCCTCATCTATCTCGCCACCACTAGACCTGACATCAGCTATGTTGTGAGCTACATCTCTCGCTGATTGACAGCCCCAAAAGCTGAACATTGGGTTGCAGCGAAGCATGTGCTGAGATATGTGAAGGGCACTCTTGATTTTGGCATTTTGTAGCTCAAATAAATTGCTATATGTGCCCGTTGATTTCATTAATTCAAGCAAGTAATTTTGAGTTTCAAGAATAGATTTTAGCTTCCTTATTTGAGAGTTTCGAGGGGCCTAATAACTTTTCTACAGTTTTCTTAAAAACTTAGTAAGCTCCAAGATAAGAGATTTCCACAATCCATGATATCAAGATGTAAGTCTCTGGATTAAATTGTGTTTAATATTTTTGCATCAACGTTTCAGATCACACTCTGTGATCCATCATCAGGTTGATAGATAGCATAAGAGAGCACAAATAGAAAAGGTATTTTATTCTCTTCCATTTCCATATGAACTAAGAATCAAAAAAGTTTAAAGGAAATTTTTAATCTCTAGGGTTTTTTATGCAAATATTTTACAAAATCTAGGTGTTTACACCATTTTGGTAATCCTGGTAGGTTTCTCAGCTATTCCATAGCGTCGAGAAAACTCAAGATATGTGAAGCGCACTCTTGATTTTGGCATTTTGTAGCTCAAATAAATTGCTATATGTATCTGTTGATTTCATTAATTCAAGCAAGTAATTTTGAGTTTCAAGAATAGATCTTAGCTTCCTTATTTGAGAGTTTCGGGGGGCCTAATAACTTTTCTAGAGTTTTCCTAAAAACTCAGTAAGCTCCAAGAAAAGAGATTTCCACAATCCATGATATCAAGATGTAAGTCTCTGGATTAAATTGTGTTTAATATTTTTGCATCAACGTTTCAGATCACACTCTGTGATCCATCATCAGGTTGATAGATAGCATAAGAGAACACAAGTAGAAAAGGTATGTTCTTCTCTTCCATTTCCATATGAACTAAGAATCAAAAAAGTTTACAAAAAAGTTTAAAGGAAATTTTTAATCTCTAGGGTTTTCTATGCAAATATTTTACAAAATCTAGGTGTTTACACCATTTTGGTAATCCTGGTAGGTTTTTCAGCTATTCCATAGCGTCGAGAAGACTCAAGAAAGTCAGATTTGGCTTTCATTTCACCAAAATCAGAGCACAGAAAATCAGAGAAATATTGGAGGCATTTTCATTTTTGCATCAGATTTGTGTGTTTTGCAAGTCCAATCAAATAATGATTTCTTGGTTCTCTATTCTCAGTCCCAAAAACCCTCTAAGTAATTCTTAGATTTCCTAGATACCGAGGCAAAAATTGCTGTCTAAAATGTGTCTGCCATCATTTTTTTGGCTAGCTAAAGGTTGAATTTAATTCATTTTTTTGTTTTCTACTTGCTGGATTAAAAAATGTTTTTTGGGTTCTGTTTGTAACTCAAAAATATTTTCAAATTTTTGTTATCTTTTTTATTCAATGAATAAATTTTACAAAAATCAGATCAGAAGTAAAACTTTTCTTTGCAAGAAAAGTCATTCCTACAGATCAAATTCAGTTTTTCAAAAATTCATATCTTTTGCCTTAGGTGTCGGATTTCAGTGGACAAGATATCGTTGGGAAGCTAAAAATGAGAACTTTCCATCCAACTTGGGCTTAATCAATTTTTTTTTGTCATTCTTTTCAGTTATTGCATGTTGAAGTTGATGTTGAGCATAGCTAGACAGGTAATTTTCCTAGATTTAGTGTTGTACTTTTGGCCATTGCGATCCTTGACACTTCTGTAATCTAGGAAAAACATTGTAATCATACTAAAGTATCAACATTGTAATATTTGGAGGGGTGAATTCTAAGACTAGTGAAAAATGTGCGGGTGTATTGGTGTCTTGTGTTTTCATTCATTCAGCATTTCATTATGCATTTCTGCATTGTGGATCAAACAACAGTTCCCATTCTAACTCCTTACAATTATTTTGAGTGGAAATGTTGCATGACAATCTACTTAAGAAATTTTGGTTTGCATAGGATGACAATGGGATTGGAAACTGAACCTACTGTAGATGCAAAAAAGGCGTAAGTGGTTTAATAGATGTGATGAAGCATATGGAACTTTGTGTTTGTCTATTCCTCCCGATTTACTCTTTCATACTGAATCCTCGAGTACTCCTAATGAAATATGGTCAAAGTTAGAAACTCTATTTGGAACTCAAGATTCAATGAGGGGTCATATGTTGGAAAGGAAACTAATAAGTCTAAAGTCCAAGCAATTTTAACACAATCTAGGATTTCTTGACAAAATTGAAATCAGTAAGGCTTCTCAGTCAAAGCAATGTGGAATCGAAAAAAGATATGAGCTTATTCTTAGTATTTTCTCTAAGCTAACTTTTGAACATTGGGTATTTGTTTTTATCTTCTATGCTACTAAGAGTGGACTTGGGACTCAATTTACCATGCAATCCTTAGATAATTTTGCTAATTCTCTCACATTGGAGCTTACTCTAAAATCCTCTAAGCCACACACCTTGGTTGCCGACCAAGGCACAAAAGAAAAATAAAGAGAAAGTAGTAACAATAAGGATAAGAAACAAAAGAATAGCAATGAGAAGAAGGATCAGAAACTAGCAGCCCGAAAAGCAACTAGTGAGACCCAATCTTCTAATGGTGGCAAGTCTAAGAAGAAGTGGTCAAATGTGCCTATTGTAAAAGACCTAATCATAATGAGCATAAATGTTTGAAGAAACATACCAATCACTTGACACACATTCTTGAAAAGAATAATATAACGGCAGGGGAAAGAAAAGGGCAAAACCCTTGTAACATTTGTTTAAACACCATCCACTTGGGTTCTTGATCCAAGTGTCTAACACCACATGGCTTCATGACTTCATCAAAGGATGAGCTTGCAACTTTGGAGCCCTATTCTATGTCTTCTACTTTTGACAAGTGATCACACTCTTGTTGAGGTATGTGGGAGAGGGTCTGTTGATGTGGGGATGGCACATTTGACGATGTTCTTTGTGAACCCTCATTATCAACTAATCTCCTATCAATATATCATATCACTCGCACATGTTGAGGCAAGCAAGTTGAGTTGTCTCTTAATTCAATGGTAATTCGTGAGTTGCACAATGATTCTACAGTTACAATTAGGAGGGCAAATCATCAACCACAACTTTATCAATAATCTAACTTTGTTCCTAATCCTCCTTTGTTTGTTTTACTCACTCATTCTGTTGAAATTAGTAACTTGTGGCATCAACGGTTTGGCCAATTAGATTATCCTTACTTGCAGCGGATCAGTTAACATAACATGCTTAAAAAATTGTCTTTGTTTCACTTTTCTAGTGTCATTTGTCAAGAATGCATTCTTGGCAAGTATCTAGAAGAGAAATTTGGCAAAGGTAAAAATTGAAGTGCTTCCCTTTTGGAGTTAGGACACAGTGATTTGGTTGGACCATTTTCACATCAATCTATCAATATAGCCTGATGTGCTTTGACCTTTATTAACGATTTCTCCAAATACACTTTTGTATATTTTCTCAAACAAAAGTTTGAAGTCTTCGAATCATTCTTGGGCTTCAAAGCATTCGTAGGAAAAAAAAAATGGAAAATTAAACAAGGTTTTGCATGCAAATGATGGGGGAAATATGTCAACAATAGGCTTGAGCAGTTTTGAGCTTCAGAGAGCATTAACCTGCAACATACAATTCCCTAAAGTCCTCAACAGAACAAAGTTGCAAAATAGAAGAATCGGTCCTTAAAAGAAATGGCCAACTGAATGATACACTCCACATATTTGGGACCATTGTAGTGTGCAAAAGCAATTAAATATATGTTATATCCAAAACCAAGTCCCTCACAGAGCTATCAAGGGAGTTACTCCCTTTGAAGCTTCTAGATCCTACCACTCAAGAGTTGTTCATTGAGAGGAGCGTACATTTTGAGGAGAGACATTCTAACTCTTCTTCTACCACTTCTCCATCCACTGTCACATTGGAACCAATGCATCATCATTATAGTTCTTCTAAGGATCTTAATCCTCATGAGTCTTATTTCTTCGCATTATAAGGTGATAGTGATGATGAGGATTCATATTCCTCCCAGAGTCATCATTCAGAGGATGAGGATTCTCTAGTCTCAAGACCTCTTCGGGCTCGTCAAACACTAGAGTCAGCAAGTAATTGGGTGGGCGATCCTTCAAATGCTAGAAGAACAGGGTCAAAATTTTCAACAAGCTCCACATCTTTTCATTACTTCAACTTTTGATCCACGCTCCTTTTAGGAAGCTTCAAGTATCCTTGAGTGGGATGCAACTACGCAGAAAGAGTTCAATTCCATGGAGAGGAACCACACTTGGGATCTTGTCCCTCTTCCTAAGGGAAGAAAACTTGTTGAATGCAAGTGGATCTATCTTACAAAATTTGATTCAAATGGGTTGGTTGATAGACTAAGGCTCGCTTGGTTGCTATAGGATTCTCCCAGGTTAGTAGGATTGACTACTAAGTCTTTTGCACGAATTGCCAAAATAAATTCCATTCAACTTGTCCTTGCTATTATTATAGCTCATAGATGATAAGTGTATCAAATAGATGTGAAGACTGAAGAGTGCACTTCTTCACAATGGGATTTAGGAGGAAATATACATTGAGCGACCACAAGTCTTCATTCATGATATTTTCCTTGTTTGTCGTCTTCAAAAGTCTCTCTATTGTTGTCGGGATATTTGAATGTACCGGTTATTATATTAATAAAGTATTATGTTAGTCTCGGTCGTTAGTGACCGAGAGGTTAGACAGTTCCGTCACAACGCTTCGGTCATGGCCCTTCGGGTAGTTTACATCTCGGAGGATGGACACGGGAGATATTATTGTATGATCATCACAATGTAAATGTACTTGCTAGTCTAGAATGATTAATGAAAGTATTTATTATTCTATGATATATTCTATGTTCATTATATTTCCTGTACTATGTCTATGCAATACTAAGTTTACCCCAGCGGGCAAACATCTGGCGCCGTTGCCTAGACATACCCGGATGGCGAGTAGGCATAATGGGCTTACCCGTTAGTGCAATAAACCCAGAAGCCGAGGAAGCTCGTACCAAGTTGTATGACGGAGAGAATAATCTGGCACGTGACTTCCGAATTTTGTTTCAAGTAGCTCTTGAAACTCACGTCCGAAGGGAGGCAAGGAACGGAGACGTCCCTGCAGGCGTAGTGTGGGACGCAATTGGGGCGAACCCTGCAGCGAATTGGTTGTTGAACCAACTTCCGCGGTTGCTGGCACAAGCAGCACTCGCACGACGTGTTCGGCAAGAGGAAATTGATCGAGAGGAACGCGGCCAGGAGATCCTCCATGAATTTCACGCCCAAGAGCATCTTCGTCGCCGTCAGGAGGAAGGAAATGACAAACAGTAAAGTTTTTTAAGTATGAAACGAAGGGAAAGGGAACACAAAAATCAATTGTAGTACAATTGAGAATGTTGTAAAGCAACATGAATTAATAAAAAATAAGTATTCTTTTTGATTAAGCAATGTGTATAGTCTGTCTTGATGCCCAATAATCTAAATAAAGATCGAAATAAGAAAGTGGTAGATGACGAAGGGGAAGCCGCACGGAAGGCTTTGATATCCGCGCAGCAACGTGAACGTCGGTATAGGCTCAGGCAACTTGCCAAAGACCAGCTTGCCGGAGGGTTGCCCGAAGGGGACCTCGGAAGTGGCACGGAAGGTGTAGAAGCCGAATTGGAACAGTTCATTTCACCGGAACATCTAAGGGTGCAGAGTAGTGAAGAATTAATTGAGGAAACGCGAGCGTTGAAGACCTTCCTCTAGGAAGAACGAAACCGGTTTGAAGACTGGGTCTGTACACCACATGCAGAAGACCGTGATCACGAAGGGAACCGTACAGCTGAGGGTGACGGTGACGGATCAGCCGGAGGTACCAAAGATAGTGCGACCCAAGACACTCGGGAGGCGCACGTAAACCCTCCATTGGAGCCCACGACTCCACACAACACAGCTCCACCGATTACGCAGCTCAACAAGTGCCATTAGTAAATACTACAAGAAGCAATACAATAGGGGTGGGTACGGGTACCACAGGCGGTGGTGTCAGACAACAAACGACCCAACCACCTATGGCGACTCACAAAGAAAAGTAGCCCAGGTTCCATGATGATGGAAAGGACGACCCAGCACGGCATTGTTGTACATGCGAAACCATCTGGTCAGCCAACGGGGTGACTGACCAGGACGAATGGATGAAGCAGTTCCCTGCCACACTGAGAGGAGTGGCTATTGACTGATATTCAGACTTGGATAAAACCAAGGTAACTACGTGGGATGAACTGAAGAAAGCATTCGAGAAGGAATTCCGACTTCTCCGAGATGATAACAAGAGTCTCCGAAATCTATGGAACAAAGCAAGGTAAGAAGGAGACCGTACGGGCGTATGGCCGCCAGCTAAAGGAATTAGTCGGAAAGATGGAAAGCCAACCGGCTGACGACCTAAAGAAGAGGTGGTTTGTCGAGGGCTTGAACTCTAAGCTACGACGGAAGATGAAAATCGTACCTCCAACATCCTTCGATAATGCATACAATCGGGCCATGGACCTGGAAAGCGAAAATAAGACGGCCAAAAAGAAGAAGAATAGATCTTCGTCATCCGAAGACGATACGTCCGAAGAGGAGAGTAGCAGCGACGAGAAGCCGAAGAAGAAAGTCACGGCCCTTCAGAAGGATATGGAACGGATGTTAAAGGAGTTTAAGACAATGAAGGGGACAACAAACAAGGATGATGAACTGTGGTGCACAGATTGTAAGGAGAGCGGCCACACGAAGGGTGCCTGTCCCAAGAAGGCATTCTATGACATCTACCAGATCATGGGACATTCTACGAAGGAATGCCCATACAATCTGAAGGCGCGTAACCAACAAGTGCTCTATACACAGGAGCAACCTTCCACATCAGGGATGACGGATTCAAACAATAACGCATCTTCCGGAGGCTATCGGGGAAACTGAGGTGGAAGACAGAATAATAATAATTCCACCCGAAGTAGAGTCCAGTACGATGCGAAGGGACGCCCAACGATTCAATGTCAGGCATGCAACGAGTGGGGTCACTTCACAGGGGAATGTAGTAATACTGATACCCCTCAGAAGCTATGTCAGTGGTGTGGGCCTGGTAACCATGAAGATGTTGATTGTCCGAAGTCTGGCATAGGGGCCAATCTGATTGATATCGAAGGCAACACACGAATTAAAGAAGCCATCCTTACTCTTACCCAAGGGCAAGCAAAGGAAGCCCGATACCCCCATCCCCGTACGGAGAAGCAGAGAATGGCGAAAGCAAGGGAGGAAATAGAAAGGGCCATGAAAGCTCAACGGGGAGACACACGAATCATCCGGACCCTACTGCACAGACGCGGAGAGGAATATTGTACGGCAGATGCTCAAACCAGAGGTACCTGTGAAACAGGAGGACCTCCTACACACCATACCTCAATTGGGGATAGTGTTGTTGGGTACAAAGGTTGATAAACCCAAATCGAGACACACGGACGCTTCCATACCAGGAAGCTCGGCAACAAATCCAGTTGTGCTTACCGTTAACAACGGCAGACATCCAGCCGTGGTGGAGATGGGCATTCTGGGCACCATCCTGACAGACACTATAGTAGATGGCGGTTCTAGGGTAAACGTCCTCCCGAAGGAGACATGGATAAAGCTAGGAAAGCCCACTCTGTGGCCACCTACGTTTAATCTGCTAGGTGCCGATCAGCACAGGATTAAACCCCTCGGCACATTGATGGCACAAGTCACCGTGGGTACACAACCATTTGTGCTCGACTTTGTGGTCATCTCGTTAAAACAGAAAGGGTTTGATGCCATACTCGGAAGAGGATGGCTAGTGGCAGCGAAGGCAAACCACAACTAGAAACGGAATACACTCTCGATGGAGAGCGGAGGCAAGAAGTTTACTATTGATCTCCGGACCCAGTTGGTGAGCGAGGAACTTGCCTCTTCCTCGGGATCTAAATCTGAAGGGGAGAATAACCCACGAGATGAAGGCAGAGAGGGGATGGATTCGGATGCCGAAGGCATACTAAAACTCGGAGGATGACACGGATTCACTAAATGGATTGTTCCATTGGCACCAGGAGGACTATGAGATGTTCTCACCCTCCTGTAACGCATTAAGCGTCGACGAAGAGGAGCCAGATAAATATCCTCCAGAGTACGGGGAGTATAAGGAAGGAGAAGCTACAATGGACACTGTACCCGCACACCAGTCTAAAAACAAGGAGGAACCCATCTTGTACAAAGAAGCAAAGTTGAAAGAAATAAACCTCGGGGATGAGAGAAATCCGAAAACCATCGTCATGAAAGACGACTAGAATCCTGTGTGGAAGATTGTAGCCTTCAAAATCTTCATTCTCCTTCTGATGTATGGGCAAGAGACCATGGTCCTGGTAGAATTTACGGTTTCAAGCCTTTGGATTGCCATTGGAAACACACGGCGACAGGGAGAGGGAACGGCTGCACACTCTGTGGACTTTCGACGAACGGATACATGATGCCATCAACGGGACCAAATTGAAACCTTCCCTGGAGAGGATGGACCAGAGAGGAGGGACAGAGCAACCGAGAGGATGGAAAATGACTCAAGTGGTCATGCAGGGGACCCGAGAGCCATCCGTACGGGCGACCAGAGAAGCCTTCAAACAGGAAATTGAAAAACACCCATACGGCTATGCATGATTGTACGGTGGAGGGGAAAAAAAAAATTGAAAAAAAATTTGAAAAATGAAAAATAAAATAAAATGGAAAAAGCAGAAAAAGGCGAAGCAATAAAGGTCGTACGACCGTACGGCAACTTAGGGTGAAAGGAAAAAGGAAACGTACGGCAATCTAAAAAGTTGAAGGTAATAAAAAGGTACCGTACGATCAAGTAGCAACATAAGAAAGACCGTACGACAAAAAAAATTGAAAGGAGATGGCCGTACGGCCATCATAAGGTAACGCACGGCAAAAGGCACAGAAGTAGTGTACGACAATTAAAACATAGGGCGTACAGCGCAGTACGGCAATGGAGAGGAGGATAGTCACATTCGTACGATTAACAGCAACAGGGATACTGTACGGCATCGAAGACCATACGGACACCAACAACGACAGTAGTGGTAGGCGTTATAAAGAAGAGGACACGAAGAACTTCGTATGGTCAAGGAAACAAAACAGAGAAGAGTTCGTACGGCAAAGAAAGGATATGGTATTAAAATGGAAGAATACAGTGTATTAACAGCAAGGGTTGGCAGCAGGGAAGCGAAGGTTCTAAAAAAAAAACGACGACAAATAAAAACAGTTCAAAATGAGTAACTTATGGTACCGAAAGGAAGGGCATAACGAGGTAGTAAGGAAAACATAAGCGCTTTACAGAAAAGAGTATGGGATCAGAAAAAAATCACAAAATGGTGTGTTCCATAGACTTCTGTGTGGGTTTGAGAGTGCTAAATTGGTCTTGGCTCAGGACCCCACGGGGGCGCTGCCCCTAGACCCCCAGTCGATTCAGTTATCAGCCCTTGGAGAGTGTGACCAGTTGATGAGACTCGGAGTTGCTGCCAGCATGGAGTGTCTATATGACGGAGGTGAAGAGAGCACTAGAGCAAGCCTTTGGAGAGGGGTACTATGCTTTGAGACACTCGGAGTAGGTGTTGGTTGGACGTGAGACTGTCTTGGTGGATGCACAGAGAGCTCGGGAGGAGCTGACCACCCAGTTGGAGGCAGTAGAGCGACACTTGGCTTAGCGTACCCAGGAGTTGGAAGCAAAGAAGGCAACCCAGGTGGCTATCGAGGTCAAATTGGCTAGGGAGACAGTATTGTGTTAGCGGAGGTTATAGCTGAAAAGTATGTTTTGGAGACAAGTTTGGTGCAGGCACGGGAGGAATGGGATGTGACGGAAAAGACCTACTAGACGCAGCATTGATGGGGAGGGCGGCACTTCATCTTTTCAGGGACGCCCCTCCGCCCCTTCTCTTCAGTGATTTTCTTATTTTATGTAGTGTATTTCATCTCCTTGTTGTTGTAAGTCGTCAAAGACGACTTGTTTTTTTGGGGGGGATGATGTTGTCGGGATATTTGAATGTACCGGTTATTATATTAATAAAGTATTATGTTAGTCTCGGTCGTTAGTGACCGAGAGGTTAGACAGTTCCGTCACGACACTTCTGTCGTGGCCCTTCAGGTAGTTTACATACCCTCTCGGAGGATGGACACGGGAGATATTATTGTATGATCATCACGATGTAAATGTACTTGCTAGTCTGGAATGATTAATGAAAGTATTTATTATTCTATGATATATTCTATGTTCGTTATATTTCCTGTACTATGTTTGTGCAATACTAAGTTTACCCCAGCGGGCAAACATCTATGACCTCAAACAGGCTCCTTGGGCTTGGTATGCCAAGATAGACTCTTCCTTCTGACAGTTGGATTCACTAATTGCTATTCTAATCGCAATATCTACATTTTGCAGCACAATAATACTCTAATTTTTTCTTGTTGATTATAGGGAGCTACTCATCCACTGTTCATGCAAGGAAAATTGTTCTTTGTGATTGTTTCCTGATATCACTTAGGATTGAGATCGCTCAATCTTCTTCAAGGATATTCCTTGCATAGCCAAAGTACGTGATTGACGTGCTCTTTAGATTTTGCATCGCTAACCATAAGCTTGCACCGACTCCAATTATGTCTAGGGTCAAACTTGAGGCTATGCGTTCTTCGCCTTTAGCGGATGGCACTAAATGTCAACAAGTGGTTGGTAATCTCATATATTTGACCATACAAGACTTAGACATTTCCCATGTTGTAGGCATGACCTCTCAATTCATGCAGAAGCTAAGAGGATTCTTCCCTACATTTGGGGTACTCACAGCTATGGAATTCACTAATAAGCGTGTGGATTTTTAACTAGGTGGGATACACATTCAAATTGGGCAAGCAATTTTTAAGATTGCAAATCTACTTCAAGATATTGCTTCTCTCTTGGTTTCGATCCAATTTATTGGTTGAACAAGAAGCAATCTACAATTGCTCTTTCATCCACACAGGATGAGGATAAGTATTGAGATGTTTATACTACTACTAAGGCTATTTGGCTTCAAAACTCTCACTGAGTTTGGCATTGCTTTTTGAAAGCTCACAATCTTCTTTTGTGATAACCATCTTTTGTGATAACTAGAGTGCAATACAGATGTCACAATCTAGTCCATTGTCAAAGGACCAAATACATTGAAATCCACATGCACTACATTCGACAGTTGATTCATAAGCAGATCACTAATCTCAAGTACTATCTAACATCAGATCATATTGCAAACTATTAAGATAATATCTTTAATATCTTTATTAAGATATTATCTCCTTAGTTAAATACTTTCTATAATGATCAACTACTTGTCTGCAGTCCGTCTTTTAGTCTAGATAGGAATGTTTCCTATCCTGTCTCTTTCGTCTTCAATCTAGATAGGAATGTTTCCTATCTTGTCTTCAGTTTTGTTTCTAATTTTGTCTTCAGTCTACGTTGTTTCTAAAAGAAACAACGTCCTTGTAATTCTTTATAGGGAACACATTTGTTCCTCTGTTAATCAATCAAGCATCCAAAAATCTATTAATCTACCAATTCTTGACAATTCTTGAATCTTGTAACACAAACATTTTCACCGAACCTTCACTAAGAGCAAGTTCCTTCATTTGTGAGCTTTGTTGGGGGTGCACCAAGTGTCTCTACTTTAGCAAGAGAGCTTCTTAGTCCACTTTACTATCTCTCTCATTTCGAGAGGTGGTCTCCCTCTACGTGAGCTACACTTGCCTTTTTTAGGCTATTATGTTCATCTCTTTCCATTGGTTTTATTTGCCACCTCTTCCCTCTCTCATTTTCTATAAATACTCACACCTAGCTACTGTTGTTATTCAATTCTATTGCATTGTAATTGCATTCTGCAAATTTTTGCTCTTGAATTCTCTTAATTCTATTTTCTTCTTTAGCATTTTCAGTTCTCTCCTGGAGGCTAACTCTGTGTTATTATTTTGATTGTGTATCATTTACATTCACAATTTTATTTCTATTTATTTGCACTAGTTATTTTGGGTTATTTATCTTTCCAAATTCTAACATTAAAGTCCATGCATATTATTAGGTGAATAGAATCAAAACTAGAGGCTCTAATAAGGAGTTGGCTACCATTCAAATTTGTGCCCATGTTGGTTCATACATACCATTAGAGGAAGTACTTGAATTGGGCAAGCTAGATAAATCTCCTCCTCTTCAAGACTCATTTAATCTAGCAATGGCAAATAAGGCAATAAAAAAATTCCAAAGACAAAGTGGCCGATCAAGTGAGAAAGTTGGACCTATGAATCCAAGTTCATCAATGTGTGACAATCCTTTATATGGATTGTAAAATCCTTTACATGGATTGTTCAATAAGGTTCTACCATATGGGACGGTAACAAATAGTATTTTTTAAGTTTTAGGGCTCTAGTATGTGTTTTTGCCTTATATATGAGGGTCGGTGTATGTATTATGTACATGTGTTCATGCTCCAATGTATATAGTCAAGATACATTACCCAACAGCCATAAAATTTTGTAATGATTTAGTATCTTTTGTCAAAAATTATTATGTTGATTATGTATTTCTCATCAAAACAAATTACTATAAAGCATATAAAAATACTATAAATTATTAAAAGTTCTAAATAAACCCTAAACCAAAAAAATGTCTAAATATAATTTAAACAAAAAATTAACATAGAAACATAAATAGAAATAGAAATACAAAAGAAAATTAACTATAAAGGAAAAAATTAAAATATGATAAATTAAAATGCAAATAAATATTTTATTTATAATTAATAATTAAAATCTATTAAAAAAATTTACTATTAATAAATTTAACCACAATAAAAATCTGAATAGCCTGACTTTAAAAGTCTTATCTAGCCAGAAGTGGAGAAAGCAAGAAATTGGCCCCTCCAATTAGGTAGAGATCACTACAAGGAACCTTTTGATGGTTGTGAATCAACGTAAGGAAGAAAATGGAAAAATTGGCAACATGGGAAACAAACACAACCAGAAAACATCCAAACTCAAACAGCAATCATCCAAACTTTGGGATCAAACCGGAATCAACTATTGTTTTCAACAAAGTCAAAGCCTTGACATGCCATATGGGTTTTGGGACATTTTTATGCTTTGTTTTTTAAAGTTAGCCAAAATTCAAATTTGCACAAAGAAATTCAGCAAATTCTATGACTTAGTTCACATAGTGGGCAGGCACAAATGTACTCTATGTAGAAAAGAATGCCACCATAGCCAAATTGATGTGCAACATACCATTATTTAAGCAAACTTTGACCTCAGAGAATTAGGTTCATGGCATGATAGCATGCAGAGAGAGTGAACTCTAACTAGCTCTGCTCGCCAAGTTGACGAATCACAAGGCCACAACTAACAATCAAGGGATGGCCCAAACAATAGTTGATGATGGCACATCTGGATCCCGATATCCAACCCAAAGTTAACTGCAGATATCAGTATCAGGTCTTAGGAGGACAGTTCTAGCCTACGTTCCCATGCCATAGGGTGATGCAAACAATTTTTATACACTGGCTAGACAACGAACATGGGGGCCTCGGCTCATAGTACCACTTATTGGAGATTCACAATGTGCATAAAAATTTTGAGGAAGCGTACATCATGTTCTTGATTTTAGTCAAGAAAGACAATGAATGAATGTGATGACCAATCGTAAATGTGAGATGATCAGTTGTGAACATAATTAAAATTTGATGGATTAACCATAACAAACACAACTTGTAATTTCCCCTTTTTCGTGAGTGTCATCTTTCAGAGGATTGGCCTATTTCCTGACCCTCATAGGCTAGTAGAGTTGCTCAGAAGGTCCAGTTGGCAGAGTTGGAGGCCGATTCCCACTCTAGAGGTCAGGGATGTTCAAGATTGCTCTTCGTTTGAGTCAAATCAACACACTTACTATTTATAGTAAGTGTTTATTTTGGGTAAGTGTGAGTTTCTATCTTTAGCAGGGCACCTGGACAATTTGCTAGCAATATGGACTTGCGGTGACATTGACAGAGCTTCTAGTTTGGGACTTACTATTTATAGTAAGTCAAATTATGGTCAGATCTTTTTTTGATAGGGGCACTCGGACTCATGGTATGCACAGTGATTAACTCATTCCTTAGTTGGCTCAATTTCAGGGACTTACTATTTATAGTAAGTCAATGGATGTTAAAGAGGGACTCTTACTATTTTTAGTAAGGTAGCAAGTCAATGGATGTTAAAGAGGGACTCTTACTATTTTTAGTAAGGCAGTTGATGCACAATGGATACAATGGTTAACTCCCATATTCAAATAGAAACAAAAAATGATTATTTTTGGAGTTACGTTATTTTCAGTATTAATAAAGTAATACTTTATTATTAATTAATGGTAAAGTGCAATTATAAAGTTATATTTTCCCTTTATATGAATGGGGCCACTTAATGACTTAAAAGTCATTTAATAAAGTGCATCACAATGATATAATATAACTTTAGGTTTTAAGTACACTTTATTTAAAAGGAAGATATAAGTGTTTAATAAAGTATACTTTATATTGTGCACCAAAAGAAGGGGTATAATTGAATATTATATTTGAATTGCAACAAAAGTTAAGTAATTTTTAAGTTATGAGAAGTGTATTTGTGAAAATATAAATTGATTTCTCTTGGAGAATTATAAAAAGCCAAGGCAAGAGAAAATCAATTCATTCTATTGTGTATTTGCTTTTATTGATTTGGGTGAATTGAAGAAAACAAGGGTTTGAAGAATTTCAGCATGGTGAAATTGTGAATTCTACACAGGCTTCAGCACTTTGAATTGGTGAAACATCCAACTAATTGTGCAATCCAGCAAGTGCTTTATACAAAAGTCATGATTATGCTTAATGGTGAATGAATTGGGGTTTGGTAGCATTGGTTTTATTCAGATTTGTTTGCAGCAGTTTGAAAGTTAGCAAATAATCCAAATCGCAGCCCATAGACCAGCATTTGGAATTGTTTTAAGCAGCTGCACCATTTCCAGGAAGCCGCATGAGCCTTGAGGGAATGATGTTAGGCATTGAAGAGGCACGTTGGGGTTTAATATTGCATTTGTTCACTATATATTGGCGCCTCTATCAGCATTCATCAGCTGCGACTCATTTTGGGACTCCATTTCAAGGCTGCGATATTATTCCAGGTTTTATTTTGTGATAAAATTATTCCTCATATATATACTACTCTTAATCAGCATATTAGTTCTCATGCCAAATGTTTGTGAAAATGTTCATTGGCTGTAGATGCACATTTTACATGTACAAATTCTATGTATGCATTCAAAAAAGTCAAAAAGAATTGCATTTACATCTTAGTTCTTTGCCTAGATATCTTAGTAATCATTTGCAAGCATTTAAACTTCATTTGAAACCATTCTAAACAAGCAAAAACAACCTGAAAATAAAAGACAAATAGAGGTTTCATGGCAACTGTCTGACAAAATGCACATGACAAAAAAATTGAAGATTTAAGAGCATTATTGCAAGGAGTAATACATTGGTAAAGTTAGAACCTGTTGGGGATCTTACACAACTAGTCAAAAGACTCAGAACCATTAAATTGCAATGAATAAAGCAGAGTATTAAAAATAAACTCTAAACATGAAAGATCACGTTAGCGACATACCTGATGCATTATAGGAGAGGCATTTTCCCTTATGGGTACCAACAAATGCCCCCTGCTTACTCACACAAAAAATAGCTTTAGAATTCTATCATGATGTTTCAAACATCCTAAAATGTTTTCTTATTTTCAATTTAGAGATTTCGTTAATTAGATGGGCAGGAGGAAAAAATGAGAACACCTGTCCATCAGGAGTATAGCATGCAGCAGTAACCATTTCATATATATCAGTCCAATCAACAACTTTGCGAGAAAGAATACTCCAAATTCGAACTTTTTTGTCCAGTGAGCCACTAATGAAGTATCTATCATCAATAGGGTTGAACTGGATGCATGTGACTGCCACCCATGGCAAAACCAAAAGAAATTAAGTTAGGTTCCTAGTAAGTCCAATGAGTATCATGCAAACAAAGAAAACAGATACCACAAGTAGCGTTTTTGTCCTAGCTAACTCTGCAGGATTCCACTTTAATAGAATGTATTAAACCATGTCATCGAGTGACAAAACAACTAGAATAAATTTGGACCAATTCTAAACGGGTAAAGGCATCTTCAATTAAAATGCAACACAAAACAAATTTAACTACACCAAATTTCAGCTTACCATAGTCATTATGTGAAAAAACTCGTAGACAATTTTTCTGTGATATATGCCACAATCTCACTGTCTTGTCCATTGATGATGATAGTAGATACTGTCCAGTAAAAAAACTAAATTCAGTCTACTAACAGAATAATTTCTTTCACCAACAAGATTTCAAGCAATTCTTATATGTTAACAGTTTAACCTGGGTTAAATACATGATAATTTAAATTAACTCAAAAAATAGAAATCCTATTGTATGTTAGAATATGCATATTTCATTAACTCGCTTTCAGGCAATTCTTAAACGTCAACTTAACTTTGACTAATACCAATGATACTAAGCTCAAAAAATAGAAACCTTACTGTATGCTAGAATAAGTATATACATGACTACAGCATAAATGGGGAGAGGCTTTTGCATATCTGATTGAATGCAACTGAAAAGTTGATCACACATATAAACCTCCTCTATAATTTATAATTATGTCACTTGTTTATCAAACAGCATACCCACTTATACAGTAATTACAAATAGAAAGGAAAGGCATTTTATCAACCAGAATATGTTGTTGCAATATACAATAAAAAATAAAAGGTGGAAAGCTTAATTGCAATCAACCTTTCAATTAAATCCAACCTGTTATGCAAATGGAATGCAATGTGGCACTGTGAGTTCATGCAGAATTCTACAGCTACAAACAAATATATAGATATAGTGCTTCAAGAAAAATACAGTAAATTGACCATAAAAGTAATCACAGAAGCCTAGTCAAAACAGACTAACCTGAGATTGGGACCATGACAGGTCCAATATATCATCCAAGTGACCTTGAAAAGAACAGCAAGGCTTTTCTGAAAGCATAAAAATACACTCAGGTGGGAAAATGCAGTCTGCACTTGTGCTTGAGCTCTTTCTGCCACCCATGAACATGCCTTTTTTCTTCTTATCTGCAGGGTTTTCAATATTCATGGATACATACTCTGTTGAACCATTCGCATTGACGTAGTTGTTAGAAATACCCTCTTCTGGTTTTTCCACAGATACATCTTGTTTCTGTTTTGATTCTGTCACCTGCCACACATGAACTGTACGATCCTGACCACCACTAGCAAGATATCGGCCATCCAAACTGAACTTCAATGCCCATATGGAACCTTGATGTGCCTTGATTTCTTGACCCATGAAAAGTGCACTTAACTCCTTGCAAGACTTACCATACTGCCATACTTTTGTCTTTTTTAGCATATTCAAAAAAAAATCCTGGCTCTCATCGGTTGCAGAACTAGATCGCCGACCACCCTTTTCAGAAGAGGTGTCTCTCTCATCGCTACTCTTCTTCTCTTTGTTAGTACTCTTCATGGTGTGAGCAACACCCTTTATTGTCTTCAGCCAACCTCCTTTCTTTTTTGTCTTTACACCATTTGTGCTATTCAAATCAGAACTCTGTTTTTGTGTTCTCTGTTCTACACTTTCCCGCTTCATGAGTTCTTGAACGAGAGGAGAATGCCCAACAACCCTTTGAAAAAACTCCTCCCCAGTTAGATGCCTGCCAGTATCTACTTCCCTAAGTTTATTCCATGTACCATCCTCTGCTATCTCATTCACAACAAACTCCTTCCCATTGTCTAGGTTTTTGATCTTGCAAAAAAGCTCTCCACTGCTATCAGTGGCAGAGTTAATCCCACCCCTAACTTCTCCTACCTCATTCCTAAGGTCACCACTAGAGAAACTCTGCAGAGAGTGCAATTTAGTCGGCTCTTTTGCATCAGTTCTGTTTAAAAGACCCAAATTATGTTTCTTTTGATCAAGCTTAATCTTGCCATTAGCAGAGTTGACATCTGTTTTACACAGTATAGCAAGGCAATCAGTCAGTGCACCTCTCAAAACCATCCCAAGACCATCTACAGTTTAATTCATGCATATCTCGATGTACATAAACTATTTTAATTGCATTTGGATTTAATTCAACTAATTTAATTGTATTTGCATGTATTTGGTCTAATCTAAATGCATTTGCCTAGTATAGCTAGGGAAATGGTCTTATTCTTCTCAAAAAAAGCCCTGGATCATCTACAATTTATTTATATTTTGATGTAATTAGTCTCTAGATTAAATCCATTTGTCTAGAACAACAATAAATTGATCTATGCACTTCAAAAAAATGTACCAGAGTTACCTAGAATGTTAATTAATGCCCATTTGACTATAACATGTCTGCCTTAGATGCATCTGACCAGTTTAGGAGCAAAATCAGTATCTGTTCTACTCTCAGTAGTGAGAATTAATCCAGTATTCTCTACAAGTGAAAGTAAAGAGAATATATGTGCTAATTCAAAAACATTTAGATAGTCTAGCTAGGTAACCAATCTTTCTCAGAACTTCCCTGGTGTTAAATACAAATCTAGATTAATTCCATTTGGGTACTAAGTCTCACAGGAGAATAATTCTATGTTCTTCTGAGAACTGCCCAAGAGCAATCTGTGTGTGCATTGTTATGCAATTATTATTGTTTCAAATTATTAAAGATAGTGTGAGCAGGTTTGCAGAACTGCCCTGGACTCATCTAGAAGACTAAATTAAGTGTATTCGGATGCAAATGACCTGTTTAAAAGATATTTGGCAATTGAAAAAGGTACATTTTGTATATACTTAATCTGCATTCAAAACATTTGTCTAATGTGAGAGGGAATTAGACACTGTTCCACGCACAACTTCTCCAGGGTCAGCTACAAGTCTAATTTAAGTGCAATCAACTTGCAGAGCTAGAGAATAGACTCCTGTTCTTCTCAGAAATGCCCCGGGCTCATCTACAAGTAAATTTACGAACTTCCCTAGGTTCTTACCCAGGTCTAATTCAAAGCATTTTTCTACATGATTGGTCTAATTGAAAAGCATTCAACTATCATTGCTAGAGAAACAAACTATGCTCTACTCAAAAGTGTAATGGGGCTATCTAGGAGTTCCACGGAATCCATCTCTGTTCTCCACCGAAACATCCAAGCATCATCTACAAGATTAAATTAAGAACTTCCCCAAGATTACCTACAGGCTACAGGTGTATAGTACATGCATTTGAATGTAATTAGTCATAAATTAAATGCGTTTAGCTAGTTCAGCCAGGCAATCACGACATGTACAAGTGTAACTAAGCAAATTTAGATAATATTATTCTAATTTAGAGGCATTGACTGGTTTAGCTGAAAAATCAGTCTTCTCTTCCCAAAATTACCCTGGGATCTTACACATGCATTTAGCTAGTTCAGCCAGGGAATCAAGTAACTTACTAAATGTAATTAAGAAAAATTAAAAGCATTGACTTGTTTAGCCAAGGAATCAGTCTCTTCTTCTCAGAATTACACGAGGATCTTCCACAAGAATAAATCAAGTGCATTCCAATGTAGTTAGTCCAAAATTAAATTCATTTGAATGTTGAAGGTGGCTTAACTCTGTTCTTGAGAAAAACGCCTAAAGGTTATCTAAAAGCAATTAGATACTGTAACTAGGGGATAAATCTCTGTTCTTCTCAAAATGTGTCAAGTTCATCTAGTGTAATCCAAGAACATTCACAAGCTCACCAAATAAGCATCATTACGATATTATTACCCTTAAATTATACGCATTCAGTAAGCATTACTAGGGAATTGATCCCTGTTGTTTACAGAATGTCAAGCACATTATTTGGCCAGGGTATCTAGCAAATCACCGGCTCTTGCCCTCAGTAATATTACACAAGTCTAGTTTCTGTGCAGTTTAAAAAATGTCCTAAATGAACATTTAACCAGCAACAGCAGGGAATGGAACTCTGGTCTTCTTAAAACTGACCCAAAGCTATTAACAAGTCTAATCAAAGCACATTTGGCGCATGCATCAAAGAAGCCACATTCTCTTCTGCTCAGTACCACACTATAGGTTTAATTTAAGTATACATGGTTATAATAAGTCCAATATTCAACATATTTAACCATTGTTGCCAGCCAGCTGGTTTCTGTTAACCACCCCATGGTTATCTCTGTGCATAATGTAGTTGCATTTTGGCAGTGTAGCTAATGAATTACTTATTCTTCTTCTTCTCAATATCTGTCTTTAAAGCATAATTTAAGTACATTTAGATCTAAATCATAGATCAAAAACTCGCAATTAACTAACAGAAACTGCAAGTACTCGTGAGCCCAAACCGGCAGCAAATCACTCCCGCAAAAACTTCACAGTTTTTATACAAACTCGTGGTGATTTTCTGCATAGAACTCATCCAAAACTCACGAATTTTCTCTAAAATCTGCAAAAAAACTCACCCAAACAGCAGATAAAAAACTGTTAAATAGCAGACACTCTAAAGCGATTTCAGGTCATGTTGAGGTACGGTTTACAAACTGAAAGCACAACTAAGGCATGCAAGAGGGGATAGGCAAAATCAGAGGTTTGGTGCTGTTTATTTTTAAAATAAAGCATTGTTTATTTTTAAAAATTTCTAAATTTTCCTTCGTATGTTGGTGTTTTCTTTATATGCGAAAAATTTGTTCAGTTACAAAGTGAAGTTTGGTTTTTTAAACATTTTTAATTATAATTTTAGTTATTTTTATTGATTTTTTAATATTTTAATATATAACATATTGAAGTTTTTACTAATTTTTAATAATTTTCAAAATTAATATATAAGGTAAAATTTTATATAGAATTTATCTTTAAAATATACAATTATATTATACATATAAAATAAAAAATTGTTTTGTATTGACAACCTCTAAATAATACAAATGCTTTATACGATTAAACTCAAATTTTGATTTGTATATGATGGAAATCGGTAATAACTAAAATGTCCTAAGAATTTAGTGTTTTTGAAGAATATTTTCAAATGTTCGATAAATTTGCCGAGTTATTACCAAGTATTTCCCCGAGTTGTTGCTAGTCCCAAGTTTTTAAATTTTTTGAGACTGCTGAATTATTGCGGAGTCCAATTTTTTCAACTATGGATCTAATAATCTATAATTCCCAAATTAAAAGTATATGGATGGTATAGACTGGAAATTAATTTCAACTAACCAGCCCATAGTTATCTAAAAGCTTCCTTTAAGCGCATTTAACCAGTGTGGCTAAGGAAACAGTCATATCTTCACAACATTATTCTTCAAATACAGTTCAAGTGTATTTAGACATATTAAATCATAACTTAAATGCATTTGGCTAGCATGGCCAGTAAACTGTCCAAGGACTATCTCCAAGCCTGATTCAAGCACATCTAGCATATCAGTCTACTTCTTCTCAGTACCAATTAAGGACTTTAAGTCAGATCTAAAAAAGTCTTAAACTAAATTCATTTTGTTAGAATAGCAAGGAAACCATCACTATTGACTGCCCCAGGTGTATTTATAAACGTGTGCAATTTAAGCACATTGAGCCAATGTATCAATGAAATTGTCTCTCTCCCCCTCAGTACTGCTCTGCAAGTCTATTTCAAACAGCACTTGGATCAATTTTTATTTGGCTAGTATTACAAAGGAAACAATCTGTGTTAAGGGCCCAAGGTGTATCTCGGAGTCAAATTTAAATGCATTTCATCAGCATATCAAAGGAATCGCTCTCTCTTATTATCGGTATTATTCCAGAAGTCCAGTTTCATTCCATTTTAATATTATAAGTCCTAAATTAAAAACAATTGGCTAGCAAAGTCAGGGAAGTAATCTCTGGTTTCCTCCGAAACCGATCTTCTAAGCTTACATTCTGGTGCCTATATTCAGTTTAATGCCTTACTATTTCTGGCAAAATGAAAAGTCCTTAAAATGTGAGTTCCTAACCTAACGCCCCAATTTATCCTTTTGATGTGGACACAAATTCACACTTATTTGGTTCTGAGTTCCCAGGGTCAACTAATTTATGCCTATTCCAGCAGTGTAGCAAAGGGGTCCTTCTCTCTTCTTCCAATTACGACTATACTAGTTTACTTTTAGTGCGTCTGGATCTAATGAGATCCAAGTATAGTGTAATTAGATAAAGTGGCAAGGTAATCAACCTCGGATTTTCTCACTGCAGCCCCTTGTCTACCAGTCTAATTTAAGTGTATTTGATCTCTCTTCTTCTACATACTACATTAATACTTCAATTTAAGTTCATAAAGTAGTGAGTACTGCCCTAGGGTTATCTACGAGAGTAATTTAAACACATCCGGCTGGCGTAGCAAATGAATCGCACATTTTCTTCTCAATGTTAATTTTCAAGTCCAGTTCGAGTACATTTTGATCTAATAAGTTCTCAATTAAATGCCTGAAAATCCTTTAGCCAGGGGCAGTCTCTTATAACTGTCCAGGATTATCTATCTACAAGTCTAAATTAAGAACATTTAACCGATGTAGCAAGTAAACCAGCCTCTTATCTTCTCGTTACAATCCTAAAGCTCAAATTCAACCGCACTTAAGATACATTAAGGCTAAATCATAAGCATTTCAAGGCAATTGCAGGAGAAATCACTGGCTTACTTGCTAAATCGGGAGGATTTGAGCCGTCCGACAAAATCTTTTCCAGAATAGATCCATCTAGGGCTCTGTCGCTGCTAGTCCATTCTGCGGTAGACTGAAATTCAGAAAAATGCACTCGCCTTTCACTGACATTCACATCAGCTTTCGAATCCCCGTCATTGCAGAGTCCCAGCTCTCGGAGAAGCCGTTGTCGGCGTTCCTTCACAGAACCGGGCTCGCCCTTCCAAATCTCATACTTCGAAGAATTCTCTTTACGATTAGCTCCGTCAACGTCATTCTTAATACGTCGATTTGATATGGAGTTTTCCTGCAAAAGATCAACATCTTCCTCTTCTTCAGAGGGGATTCGGTCCAAAGACTCGAAGAATTGAACATCCTCGTCGTCATCGCCGGAGCTGCTCATCGTGCAGGCAGCATCGCTCAGGAATAACTCGATTACCCCCGAGCTTCAGACAAACCGATAAATTCGAACCCTCGTTACTCCTCAATTCTTTACCCCGTCATCGAATCCATCTTATTCCATGAAGTTTTCACACGACACTCCTCGAAAGACGAATCCCAGGGGTAACGGGATCGAGTCTCGGGCCGACCGTGAGGAGATCCACCCTTCCAGCACAACGCATTTCTTTCTTTCCTCTCTGATAACAAAGCCTCCTCTCTCCAAACCCTGGACCGATTCAGAAAAATATATTTAACCAAAAAATTAAAAAAGCAGAGACTTAAACGCAAATCCGTGTAGACTTTTCACCCTCCGTAAAACCCCAGTTTTTTTTAACATTTAACTTAACCTCGGGATCGAAATTTGTTATCCGCGACCGCCGGTAGCCCGCGCGGCCTCCAGCCGGTCGCCTTTTGCGCCGGCATTGTCCCGATCGTACCCGCGACGCGTGGGAGAGTCGATCACGGGGAACCGACAACTGTCAGTGAATTATATGGGGTTGACGTGAGAGAGAGAAAAGTTCAATTTAATGAAAGAGGCCATGTAATCGAAAATCTCGAGCGTACACGATATTGTCCGTCCGGAGGCCCTAGCGTGGCGCAGGTCACATGTTCAAATCCAGTAGACGTTGACAAAACATGTGTGACGGAATTATATCTTGGTCGCCCCCATAAATTTGAGGCGTGTGTGAATTTGTTTTTATTTTATTTCATTTAAATGTGACATCTAGGCAATGAAACCTTCTCTCCACTTGGCCTTTCAAATTGCGAGCCTATTAAAACGTTTTCTTTTGTTTTTGTCCTTTCATCCACTTGCTCTTTAAAGTTGCCATTGATTTATTTGGCCAAAATGTTTTTAGGTTTTTTTATTATTTTACTAAAGTTGGATTTTTTTTAGTTAGGATTTTTTAAAATTTTGGCTTTTTTGGTTGTAAAAGATTCTTCCTTATGTCACTCATCAATTTTTATTTTTATTTTTATGGAGGTAAAGTTTGAAATCAAAAATATATATGAGAGGTTTTTTTTTAATTAATATTATATTTAAAATTAGATTTTTCTTTAGTTAAACTTTTTTAATTTGGTTGTAAAGATTATTCTTTTGTAGGTCATTATTCTTTTGTAGGTCAAAAATGTATTTGGAGTTTTGATAGTTGAATACCAAAAGAAATCATTTTGTCTTCATAATTTTTTTTTTTAAAAGGGTTAATGTTCCTTTTAATACAAAAAACAATAGATTTTAGATTAATTTTGTTATGTGAGATTGATTATATAAGTGATTTTTACAAATTATTATATATATATGATAAAAAATAAAGAAAATAATTAGATGAAAGCTGAATTAAATAACAATAGATTTAAAATTGATTTGGTGTATGAGAATAATTATATAAGTGATCTTTAAAGAGTACTATATGATAAAAATTCGAGAGAATAATTCGTAGAAAGTGGAAAAATGATACAACACTTTTGTCATATTTGTCAATAGAAGTCTATTCAACATGTATCACTACATGTTAGGCAAACAACCAACCAAAGTTTAAATGTTGTTGTCATATTGATTGGCTCAATTAATGTGCCCCTCTTTGTGGAAAGTGTTTTACATCATTGCCTATACAAAATTAGTAGTTAGTTTTTCTACCCTTTTGGAGAGCTCATTATTATTTTTCTCATTACATTTAATTGTCTTGAATATGTGTACATGTGTAAAGAAATAACAGTGCTTTCTAGGCAAGATCAAGATGAAGAGCTTGAAAGCATTTTTAAAGTCAATGGCCCTAGATTTTGACAGATAATTGATGTTATTTTCGGTGAGGCTTTCATGAAATCAGAGCATATATATCACTCCAATATTCATATTGCCTCAAATTTCTTAAATTTATTTAATTATTTGTTTTCTCAAATCAAACAGCTCTGTAAATATATCAAATATGAACATGCAAAGATATTTTTTATACCCTCACCAGGGATCTAGGGTTCCAATTGTGCATATGCAATAGAAAAGGGCAACCAAGCAGGGCAATTCTTTCTCCCTACTAGAACAAAATGAGGCAAAACCTCCCCCATTTGTTCAAGGGGTGAATAGAACAATTACGGGAAAAAGAAAACCTAATCTACGCACAAATCCAGTGCCTAAGATCTAGGTTGTAGAAGAGGGATGGAAAATCATCCACTCCAGGAAAGTTAGGCGACAAATAAGGACACAGATGAATGATATGATTCCCTTCTAGAGGAATGGTGAAACTTCCTTTAGGGTTAGGTGTTGACAAGGGATCTCTTTGAACAACGCTAATGGTGCTAGAGAGCAATGTGAGGGATACATTTCTACCATTGCTTTTAGGATTCCTTTGGGAAAAAGAAAGGTTTATAATCTTGTGGCTCCTCGAGAAAACCTTGGAAGTGATCATATTCTTAAGAAGGAACCACACAAGCGTCATCAAATGGACACATATTTTATCAAACCAGTTTGGGATAAATATCAGGATTTGGGCATCCTAGCAATCTGAAGTGGAAAAGAGGTAAACTTTGTTGATATGAAAGCATGGTGGGAAAGGAAATTTCCAAACCAAGTAAGAGTCTCTTTCCTAGGAAACAATGTTCTTTTTTTGCTATGTAAAAATAAGCAAATTAGGGCAGAAATTATGTATAGCAATATTAGATTCTAGAAAGGTTTTTATTTTCATTTTACCAACTTGTCTACACACTTTAACCCATTCACCTATAAACCAAACTTTATCTATAAATGGGTTAATATAGGATGGATCCATGTTGAATATAGGTTACTAACAATTATAGATGAGATAGGGTCAAATTCGAGTACTTTCATGGGTTGTGAAGGGATGAAGACTGATGACATATTAAAAGAAATGAAAATATTTCTTCGCATGGACCCTAAAACTGAAACCCTAGATCCTTCAGAAATAATTACAGTTAAGGGGAATTGGATCATTGACCTCTCCTTTTATGATGGATAAATTGATGTGATGTAGTCAAGGATAGAGAATCTTTGAAGGAGATGTCCAATCCTTGTAGCTATAAATGCCACGGTGGAAATACCCAAACAAGATATAGAAAACAATCATTGAAGGCAACAATATCACACATATTATCCTTAATTTGGCCTGCAAATGTAGTTATTACATCACTATTATCAATATATAGTTGTAATATATTTAGATATTCTTTCTATCCTCAATACCAAGCTCACAAGCTAGGCACAATTGATTATCCCTCAAAATTATCTACAGATCGAACCTCGGACTCCAGCTATCACAAGCTTTCAAATCCTAACTCTCAGAACTTCTATCTACCACCTATCTTCTAAACCCCTTTTTCTCCTCCCTTGCACAAGAACCACAAGACCTACTTAAATACAAGATCTTCGGCCACAAGTTAGCTTATCCGATCACAATCTCCAAGATAAAGAAAATAGTTTACAAACATATTGTTTGGGACCCAAATTCATAAGAACACATCTAATTAGATACATCATATAGTACGAACATACAAGGAGCTTGACCACATGTATAAGATCATAGAACAAGGTGCCACAAAGCTTTGCATAATGTAAAACTCCATTGCAAGATGAATCTTGTCACCCCGGCCGTTAGAACAAGAAAACTAAATAGGACTGAACCAATCATTAAATAACTTCATCTAGAAAGCTCATAATGAATTGCAAAGCTACACATAGGATCTCCAGGATGTCTAGAATACAACATAGGGATCACATAAGAAAATGAGCTAGCTAGAATGATCGCAAGCCTAAACACCAAAAATAGTCCACAAGAACAGTAAACAGACAAACTGAAAGGAAATATTTTTTGGGTGATGCAAGATTTCCAACGACCCAAGGATGCTCTTACATCAGAAACCTTGAGTGAATAGAAGATGTTCCATAAGGACTTATGAATCTCTGATAGGATTCGAGACATAAATCCCATGTTCATTCTTAACCCACATATCCTCTCTATCAAAAGGAAAAATAAATGCTCTAACTTCACACATAACTACCCATACTATTGTTGATGCAAGTGTTCAACCCCAATTCAGTAACATCCCTCTCACCATCTGATGTCACTCGATTTCTGCTACCACTTCCACAAACACTGCTCTAATTTTCTAATTCTTTCAAATTGCTTATGTCTTTGTCACTCTTACGGTCAACAATCAATGTCTTCTTCCTTCATTGTTGTTTGATTCTACTTTTGGCATCATTTAGTAGCTTTTTAGCTTCAACCATTGATACACCCACAAGATTATGGTGTTCATCATATACCACTCCTTTGGTACTCTTCTGTAATATCATCTGGTGGTCAATAGCCTTCAAATCTACCAATTCAAATGCATTCATCAAAATCAACAACAACTATAACATCTTCTCAGATATTTTCTACAAATACAACACCTCCTTATCTGAAGCAGTCTGATCTCCTAAGGTGCAATTTTTCTTTACACTCAAGTTATTAGCCTTCCTTCCTCCTTTAAAGAAATCAAAATGAACTTCCTACCATCCTTCACTATAGACACAATATTCCTTCAACAATCATGAATAATATCAACACAATACTATCAAGGTCTGCCTAACAAGAGATGACAAGTACTCATATTCACCACATCACATAATACCTCATCATGTTATGGACCAATGTTGAACTTAACCCAACACTGTTCTTTAACTTTCACCATATGTTCATCCTAAAACCAACTTATCCCATATGGACAAGGATGTTTAAGTCTCTTTAACCAAAGCTTGAGTACCATTTCCTCTGATACAAGGTTTTCAATACTACCACTTCCATGATTACTTTACAACATTTATTCCCCGATCTATAAACTGTCTAGAACAATTGCCTTCTCTGAATAGGTTTAGTTTCCTTCTTACTCACCATAACTCTCTAGAATGTCAAATATTCTCCCATCTCAGGTGTAGCCTCTCTTTTAATAGGCTCGTCCCCAAATTGTTCATCATGTGTCACCAAGTTATATTTTCCTCTGCTTGAACCAACTGAACATTGGTAAGCCCTATGTCTAAGATTACCACATTTGAAACAAGTACCCTTGAAATCCCTGCTGCTACTACCCCTTCCATGAATCTTTTGATCAAGTTCCTCTTCAAACATAATTTTATCTTTTCCTTTATCACCAACTAGTTTATCCTTAACCCTAGGTATAACTTGTCTTTTTTTCAACTTATCTTTTGCCTTCATGGCATATTGGTAAGAATCTTCAATTATATTAAGCCTCAACATACTTAACTCATCTTGAATGTTAAGTCTTAAACTATTAACATACCTAGAAACCCTTTCCTTAGATGCTTCTCAGTGTCCATATCTAATATGCATCTTGTAAAATTCTTCGGTATACTCCTTAACAGTAAAGTCATTTTTCTTCATATTGTTTCTTGAACATTTCCAATTCATAGTCCTCTAGTATAAACTTGGATTTGAGTCTTGAAACCATAACTTTCCACCTAGTGATCTTAGGCTCACCATTAGCTTCCCTATCTTTTTACAACTCTTTCCACCATAAGGCAACATGACCTTTCAAACTAGTCTATGCTAACCTAACCCTCTATGGATCCTTAGTATCTTCCAGCTCAAAGGGATCCTCTAGTTCATTAATCCAATCTCTCAGTTCCTCATAATGCAATGAACTAGAAAATTTAGAAACATCAAGCCTATGACTCTTACCCATTTGTGCCATAGCTCTCAATAGTCTTTCCTCCTTGGCAGGAATCTCAACATCAACTATTTCAAGATCTTTAGAGGCCTCTTCAAATTCATCTTCAACATTAGGGTTCCTCTTAGCTCTAGTTAAATCATTTAAAATTTTAGTCATCATCTCATTTTTGAATTCCTCCATCGTCTGCTCTAATCTTCTAGGATTCATCCTTCTAGGTTGCATATTCACAAAGAACCCAATCTTTAATCTCCTCAGGTTCGAAGATCTGATCACAAGTATTGATTGCTCTAATATTGATCAATGCTAGCAATCTTCCTCAAGTAACTAGGTCTATTCAGTAAATGGTCCTCCAACAACTAATCTTCCTTGCACAACCTATGTAATTTTAGGTTAGGTTTGTTACTCAGCCACCTTACAACTAGGTTCACAAGTTGTGATATTCAATCCTCCCAAGTCTTGTTTGTCCTTCAGAATCCAGTTCTCCTTCTACCACCTTGCACTAACATTTAGCAACTAGCAACTTGGAACAAGGTCAACCTTATGCTCGGATACCACTGATGCAGTCAAGGACAAAGAATCTATGAAGGAGATGTCCAATCCTTGTAGCTACAAATTCCATAATGGAAATACCCAAACAAGATATAAAAAATAAGCATTTAAGGCAGCAATATCACACATATTATCCTCAACTTGGCCTACAAATATAGTTATTACATCACCATTATCAATATAAAATTATAATATAGTCAAATATTATTTTTATCTTCAATACTAAGCTTGCAAGCTAGGCATAGTTGATTATCCCTCAAATTATCTACAGATTGAACCTCAGACTCCAGCTATCACAAGCTTTTAGATCCTAACTGTCAGATCTTATATCTACCACCTATCCTCTAAACCCTTTTTTATCCTCCCTCAAACAAGAACCACAATACCTACTTAAATACGAGATCCCCAGCCACAAGTCAGCTTATCTGATCACAATCCCCAAGATAAAGAAAATGGTTTACAAACATATAGGTCAGGACCCAAATTCATAAGAATGCCTCCAATTAGATACATCATGTCATGTGAACATACAAGGAGATCAACCACATGTATAAGAACACATAACAAAGTGCCATGAAGCTTCACATAACGTGAAACTCCAGTGCAAGTTGATTCTCGTTTCCCTGGTTGTTAGAATAGGAAAACTGAATAGGACTAGACCAATCATTATATAAATTCAACTAGAAACATTGGAATGAATTGCGAAGCTATACATAGGATCTCCAAAATGTCTAGAATACAACATAAGGATAGCATAAGAAAATGAGCCAACTGGAACGATCGCAAGCCTAAACACCAGCAACTGCCCAACTAGAATAGTAAACAAACAAACTGAAAGGAAATTTTTTTGGGTAATGCAAGATTGCCAATGATCCAAGGATGCTCCGACGTCATGATGTATCGTATATAATTAGTAAGAAGAGATTAGATGCATTACCCAATGATTCTCCTAGCATATCTAGAATTGAAAAAGAGGATGCTCATATGATAGATATTGAGGATACATGTAAACAAGTAAGAGATCAACCTTGAAGATGGGAGTAATGAAAGAGTAGAGGAAGAGGAGAAGGTACAAGAGAATGATGTGACATACAAGGGGTATGCTACAAACAAAACAAGGGGATATGCAAGACATTCATACAACCCTAGTGTTTTGAATATTCCCCCTAAATTTGACCTTCCCATAGCAAGTCAGATGGCACTTATGAGATTCATACTTAGTCCAATTGGGGAGAAAGAAGTTATTGATCACCAAAAAATAGACATCGACATTGAGCAATATAAAGATTAGTTTAATGTGATTTTAGAATGAATTGAGGCAATAAAGGATGTGGCGGAAAGAGAACTGGATTCTCTAGAGGAAGGGGAGTTATCTGATGAATAGGAGGATGGTGATATGGGTTTATTATAGAAGTAAGTGCATACTGGTAAAGGAGGAGATAACTAAACTTAGAAACCTATGGGATTCCAACTGAAGCCAATAAGATTACAAAATAAGGAGAATGACTAGAGGATACATAGTTAATGGACATTGAAGCTATTAATGACTTCTTAGGCTTGGATATGATAAATGAAGGAGAATATGAATAGTCAATAAAGAATAGATAGACTTTGATTGGAAACCTATTGGAAATAATGTACATGGATGGAAATTGTGTAGAAGATGAGGATAATGTGGATAAGGGTAGGAATGAGGTAGGGGAGAAGGGAGAGTTAGCCTAGCCTTAACAGGTGCGGGTAAAACCTCTTTGGATTATGCTAAAGCATCTAAAGAGAGGGGCAAGAAATCTATTAATGAAATAAGGCATAAAGATGGTATCACCTGGGGTCAAGCTAATATAACCTCACTTATACATGAAGGGAAGGGGATGGTCCTTCCGATTGTACAATGAATTTGATCACATTAAATGTTAGGGGCATAAACACCCCTAACAAACAACACCTAATTAAGCATTTTATATTCACTCTTAATGAAAATTTGATTATGTTGCAAGAGACAAAATTAGGAGAGGATGAGATGCAAGTCTTTAGGAAAAAATTAGGAATTTGTGACTTTGAAGGTGTACCTATAGAAGGAGGTTATAGGGGGTTAGGTGTTATATGGAACCCAAGAGTAGTTTCACATGGAAGGATTAGAAGTAACATATTTTGGATATTCAATAGCGTCAAAAGTATTAGAAGAAAATTAAGTTTTTGGTTAATAAACATTTACATTCCAAAATTGATCCAAAATAAGAGAGTAGTATGGATTGAAATAAGTAATTTGATGGTTGAATACCCTACTCAGAATTTTATTATCGAAGGCAATTTCAATGCAATTTTGAGTATGAAAGAGAAGTATGGTGGAATATCTAGGGAGTCTCAAACCACTTTGGATTTTAAAGGTTGGATAAATGAGAATGAGATGATGGAAACTAGAACATAAAATGGTGAATACACTTAGAATAATAGAAGATTAGATTTTAGTCATCTAGTAGAGAAGTTGGATGGATTTTTCTTTAAAGGAAAGTGGACTGGTTTTAACTATAATGTCAAAGTAACAAATATTCCCACCTCAGGATCAGACTATTTCCCGATATAGTTAGCTATGGAAGAAGGAGAAAAACCTAGTAGATGCCCATTTAAGTTTAAAAAAATGTGGCTAGTAGATGAAAACATAACTAAGAATATTGAGAAATGGTGGAGAGAAGAAAATTACGAGAGACCAAAGGCATTTGTATTTATGGATAAACTAAAGTCTATAAAAAGGAAACTTCTCCAGTGGAATAGGGAATATTTCGGGAATTTTTTTTAACTAAAAGATAAGTTGGAGAAATAAATGGAGGTATCGAATGAGAAGGTGATAGTTGAGGTATGGATCAAGATAGCTATCTAGATGAAAAGGAGTTATTAAATAAGTATGAGGACATTTTGGCTAAAGAATAAATTTTTTGACATAAAAAATCAAGGGAAACTTGGTTAGCTAAGGGTGATAAGAATATAATTTTTTTTCATAACAAAACCAAAAAAAGAGGAACATGAATAGAATAAAGTAGATTGGATTTTATTGTGTAAATGCCTGGAAGCTTTTGGCTTCTCAAAACAATGGATTAATTTAATATTTGAATGTATTTCCTGTCCAAGGGTATCTGTATTGGTAAATGGGTCTCTGAAGGGTTTTTTCAATATCTCCAAGGGACTTAGACAAGGGGATCCATTATCCCCCTTTCTTTTCATTGTCATGGCTAAAGTTTTAAGTAGATCTTTGACAAAGGAAAGACACCATGGAGATTTTAAAGGTGTCAAGATCATAAGTGAGCTAGAAGTTGTTACTCATCAATAGTTTGTTGATGATTCAATATTATATGGAATCAAGGATATAAATGAGCCCACAAATATTAGGAATATCCTAGAAGCCTATAATGAAGCATCATGATAGTATATCAATCAAGAGAAATCAGATATATTCTTCTTTAATATAGACAAAAGGATAGAATCTAAAATCTACAGGATTGTAGACTTTAAGAAGGGGGAATTACCTTGTAAATATCTTGGTTTACCCTTAGACAAAGGTAGAAGAATAACCAAACTTTGGGACAATGTGCTAAATAAATTAGATAAAAAAAAATTGAATCTTGGAAGGGGAAATGGTTATCTACAGCTGGTAGAGTTGTAATGATAAAAAATATTCTTTTTGCAATCCCGATTTATCAGATGGCCTATTGTATCCTTCCATTGCATATTAGAAACAAAATTACAAAGAAATTAAGGACCCTTTTTTGGCAAGGATATACTAAGAAGGCCATAATAGAAATTATTGCTTGGAATGAGATAGTAAACCAATTGAAGAAGGGGGGAATCTGTTACTCCTAATTACATTAAGAGTTATCATTAGTATCATACATACAGTCGATAACCAAAGCAAACAGTTCAGTCAGTCATAACTACAAGCGTAGTCACCGAGCACAGAGTTTACCAAGTACAATAGTCACCGAGCACACAGGATTACCGAGCACCAATATTATTATGAGGTAGAGACACAACATTTACCGAGTAATCTAGAGTTAACATAAAATTTTGGAATGACACATAATTCAAGGCGAACAAATTTTACCGAGCTAGAAAATAGTTTATAGAGATCGAGGTTAATATTAAATACGGATGTAATCATTTAATGATTAATGATCCCTATGTAAAGATGTTTTAGGCTATTCACTTGGACCATTGATCTTACGTTTTCTAGATATTGTCATAACCCTAATTAGGTCAAATCATTATGATTTAAAAACATTTGCCAAGATGTCAATTTTAAAGAGAACAGAGACATATGAAGTAGTTGCCATTGGGAGACATTTGAAGATATGACAGGGTTATGTTGAAAGGATTTGACAAAGTATTCAGTTTTATCAGAAATAATTCAAAAGCTACTGAGCAATACTAAAGAGACATTCATCACAACAAGGTGATTTCATAATTGTACTTAAAAGGATCTGATATCGGCAAAGTAAGTTGCTCCAACTAGATCAAATTTCATTGTTACTCTCTAGAAATTATGATAGATAAAATCTCCTAACAGAGTGGACTTAGCCATCTTATGTAAAATCTCTTAATCGAGTGCACACTTGAAGAGTGTTGCTAAAATCCTCTAACTAGGTAGATCTAGTTGATCTTTTATGTTACTCCTAATAGGGTAAGATCATCACAAGTGATCAATCTTTGTAGCCTTAATTGGAAACTTTATTTACTACAGTAGTGAAGCTTTGTGGGTTCCATCCCCATCGTAGTTTTTACATTCTAACAAGGGTTTCTGTGATACCAAAATACTAGAGTTATGTGTATGAAGTTTCATGTATGCATATTTGATTAGATTACAAGTATTTACATTTCAGTTATGTTATTGAATGTATGAAGAAAGTAAATGCTTCAGTCAGTTAATTAAGGAACTTATCTTTAAAGTGTTAAGGGAAAAAGTTTTTAGGGTTACTGATTCACCCCTCCCCTCTCAGTAACTCACCTTTCCATAATCCCAACAGAATCAACCTTAAAAATATCAAGGAGAAAATTAAGGCACTAGGGGCTAAACTTGTGTGGAAAATGAACAAGGAACCAGATTTAAAATGGGTTAAGATACTTAGATGTAATTATTTGGAGGGGCTCCTTCAAATCGATCAAGAGTATGAAACTTTAATAGAGAATGTAGGAATGTTATTAATGAAGGAATATCTCAAGACACTGGTGATGGGGAACCTGCTCTCTTTTAGGAGGATTATTGGGCGGGGATCTAGCTATGAACACTCTAATTAATGGTAATCAAGCTATAACATCCCTTAAGAGTGGATGGGGTGTTCATGTCAAAGACTATACAGAGATACCTAGTGGATGCCCTACCTTAGGGTGGAAGTCAAAATCAATGGAGGGGTTGAACTTATAAATATAGTCTCAA